>VXCM01004021.1:0-26124 GCA_014773175.1 Lucifuga dentata
TCTGTTTTGGCTGTAGGTCCGGGTCCGTATGGGACAGCTTTTGGGTCCGGACCCGGATCGCGGTCCGCCTGTTATTGACCTCTGATATATAGGATACCTTTTTTTTGTTGTTCATTTAGAGCTCTGTTCATACTCTTCAATAAAATAAGCATGCCATATTTAAATTCACATGAAATCGTATCTACATGGTTCAAGGGAATTTGGATAAAGAAAAATTGATCCAGAAGGATGAGAAACTTTGCTTTTGATATGATTCATTTTCAAGTCTCCAGCTATGAAGCTTTTCAGAAACGAGGCTGCTCTTCATCGCTACGCCATAACTATGCCCAGTTAAAAAAAAAAAAGGAGCCAAACATTTCTTTTATTATGTAACAAATGTAAAATTGCTGTAGTCTGTGCAAAGTTTCAGAACCACAAACAACAATTCAGAATTTCTCTACATTATGTAATATTCACATCTCCACAGGGAAACCCATCCACACAAATAACACAATCAGCAACATCTCTGACTCAGCACAGACGCTGAGTTTCTGACAAGAGCTTAATTACTTTAAGTGACATGCAGCACTGTTTTTAACCTTTTAAACGCCTCTGTTCCAGTTTCTTGCTTTTTCTCTTAAATTGCCAAGCAGAAGTGAATTACTGTGACTAATATAAAAAAATTTTAAAAAAGCATCCATTACTTTTGGCAACCAAAATGGGTTTGAGGAAGACACGGTAATATCAATAAATAACCACACCAAGGCTGCATTTTTAATCAATGAGTTTTTATGATGCAAGAGCAATACATTTTTATATCATATGTATTTCAAATCACCACTTCAATACAAAAATTGCCTTAATAAAAGTTTCTTTCATTTAAGCTGCCACTGTAACCATGGGACTCAACAGGAACCATAGCTGCATGTCAAGACAAGTAGAGGTGTGATATAACATCGTAATTAAAATAAAAAGGAATTTGATGTAAACTCTCAATGGTTTTGATAGAATATGAAAGAAGAAATCCAATAAACAGCACCACATTCTTCATGTTATACAGCATATTTAATTGTTTCCTTTATTTTTCCCATTATGTCCCTTTCCCTTCCCGTTGATTATTCTGAAATTCCAAAGCCAATTAAAAGCAACACTGTAGTTCTGAAAGCAGAAATATTTCATAATAATTCATTTTTGAAATACATCACGTGAAAAAGAGACAGGAAAGTGACTCCACACTCAGTGTCTCAGATTTTTATTTGCCCATCATGAAGTTATGAAGCCATGGTACTTTCTCCTTTCACAGTGATGTTGGCCACATTGTGAACCTGCGTGAGCTGCTTGCAGTCCAGTGTAGCCAGTAATTTCTTCTCTCCAGATAGGGTGGGGGTAAATTCCTCAGTCAGAGACACCGAGGCATGACCATCAATATCACTGAGGATATAGGACAGGAAATGACAGTGTCAATTACAAAAGAGCAAGATAGACGAGGCGTCTGAAAAAAAAAACAAAAAACAAAAAAAAAAAAAAAAAAANAAAAAAAAAAAAAAAAAAAAAAAATGGGGCATGATACAAAATATAACTTTCCTCTCACCCAAAATCAATCATTTGAGGAGTAAGAAGGCCCAGTCCTTCCACATGGAATACCACTGCTTTCAGCACACAAGGCAGTGGGTTAGTAAAAGAAATCTCTGCTGCCATCTTCTTCCCTACAACAGCCTCTCCGATTGCCTAAAAACAAAGAAAAAATGAAGAAAATTAACAATGCCAGTTGTGAAATTACCTGAAATGTAATTTTCTGAGTAGTTTGTGCACCTTTATCGTGAGGTCTGGGGTCCTGAGTCAGAAACTGAACTGAGTGGCCAGAATCTGCTGTTTCACGGACTCTGCCTGAAAGTGTCAGCACCAGTGCAGCTTGGTCCACTAGCTTGTCCTTGTAATTGTCGTATTCCAGGGTCCACTCCAAGACCTTTGCTGTAGTCAACGAGACGAGTTATAGTTAGAGAAAAGCATGTTAAAGGACCATACTACCCATTTTGCATGTTTGAGACCAATATGTTCAATTTTCATACAAGTAATGTTACTGATAATCATTTCCTAAAGGATAAAAATGTATTTCAGCTTTCCTGATATTTTGCAAACCTCTTAAGCTTTCAAAATCAAATATTCAAATGATACATCCACCTTAAAAATCGATGTTTCGCCTGCTAATAGTTAAGCAAAATTATGAAGTCTCAGTCATTTAAATTTTTCGATAAACACAGGTCTTCTTTTGGGACTATATTCTCCGGTGGAGACATACATTCGCTCCACGCTTTTTAATTGCTCTGAAATGCTAAAATTACAAAACTTCAAAAAACCCTGAATATTCGTGTTGTTCATGATGATGGATTACCTATCCCAAGAACATTTCAAGTATCAGGCTGATTTTAATAGCGTACCAGAATGAACTGAAATCAATGGCGGTCTGGAAGGTAGGAAAAACATTTTTTTAACTCACTGTTCAGCAGTATGCTTTGGGAAATGATTGTCAGTAACATTACGTGTATGAAAATTGAATATGTTAGGCTCAAATNAGTATGCTTTGGGAAATGATTGTCAGTAACATTACGTGTATGAAAATTGAATATGTTAGGCTCAAATACAAAATGGATGGTATGGTCCTTTAAGAGTATAACAGGAATATAACACTTTCATCTTCACTTTCTGAAACTTGAAGAATATTATCAAGAAGCGTTCCTGGGTCTTTTTTTCCTGAAACCAACCCTGACTGAGAAGATACTCCACTCACTCTTACTGGGCTGCAGGTCCACCTCTGTTATATCCTTTTTGACGGTGGCCTTGTGGACACCCATGTAGTACACGACTGACACCCGGGAGTGAAGGATGATACTACAATGCTCTGAGCTGCTGTTTTGCATCACAATGTTTAGCTCTGCATCCCCTCCCATTCGAGGACCCTCGCCATCCATGGTCACTTCCATAGAGACATCCTCTGCTGTGGGAGATGAATAGGCCTCTGTCTTGGTTCCATAGCTATGTGCCGTTTCCACAGCAATGTGTTCCTCCTCTGTGACTATTAAGAATTGTAGAGTTATAAAGACCTCAGTCAAGCCTCTGGATTTACTATGTGCAAACAAAAAAGCCTTTGGGAATAGTTTACATCTTACACAAAATATGCAGTAATATGTCATGGGGACATCTGTATTTTATAAATGGTCCATTATCATTCCCCATACCCTGAGTGCCTATGATCTCCCCCAATTTCTTCTTTAGTGTCTGTGCTTTTTTTTTTTTTTANTTTTTTTTTTTTTTATACTACCTTCATGGTGTTTTAAAGGTGTGTGATATCATTGCGCTCATATGAGCCCACAGCTTTGGTGCTGATGCAGTGGCCCACTTTCCTTTTCTCACAACGAATTCTACTGAAGGTCCCATCTTCTTGCCTTTGCCAGATTTTAGATTTTATCACTGTTTACTTACAGAGAGAGAGAGAGAGAGAGAGAGAGAGAGCAGATGGAGATGTCAGTACACATGCTTTTTTTTAATGCATGGCATATGGCTCACTAACACACACTGCACTCAGACACTTTGAAGCATCACAACAAAATAAACACAGCATCACTTAGTTACTCTTGTAGGTCATAGATTTGAGAAAAAAGTAAGGAAAATAAGAGCACAATTCTAAGCTGAACCTGAATAATGCCTCTAGTTTTCTATCTTTCCAGGGTTGAAGGGAACTTAGGTGTTACATGAAACTTGGCAAACACAAACCGAGAGTCACATGGGAGATAGACTTGACCACTGCAGATGGAATAAGAGAAGCAGGGCCACAGCAGAAGGTGCCCTGACTTGTTTCCTGTAGTGTGGCATCCACAGCCTGCCAGCCTCCCATTCCTGGAGGCAAGTCTGGACGAGCCATCCAGGCGTCGTTCCACACATGGAAGTTCCTTGGAAAAAGGAGGTGAAAATCAGGAAGTGGTACATGCTGTACATAAAATAGTGTATTGTAAAAGTGAAGCAACGTGACTAAGAGAGAGCACACCAGACAGAGTCATAGTTGAGGTCATCTAAAGGATTGAGATCCTCATCTAAATACACATCCATTGTCAGAGAGACATCTGTATCATGGGCAGAGCTGAAATTGGTCACGGTATGACAGGGAATGCCAACATCGTAACACTGCAAGAAGAAAGAGTGGTCATCAATGTCTCTCATACAGAGACGTGTCACGTGATGCAAAAACCCAGCTGACCTGTGATAGTAATGCCACCGAACACCCAGCACTGGCCATATTTAACTGGGGTGGCGTCGCTAGTAATTCTGCAGGATTTCCACACTGCCACTCCAAACCATTGGACTCGTTCCACCTGAATAGTCTCCTGACCAGTTCCCCACCAGGACACCACGGTCATCCGGCGAATTAATTTGTATAAATGAAGAAAGATGAATATTTGTTTTTTATTAAACAAGTTTGACCTCTAAACTCAGTCACCACAAAAGTAGAAACCCTGCTCCAGGAGAAGAAGAAGCCCTCTCTTCTCATTCAAATGTGTCGTCACGTGCAGCAAAAGCAACACAATTTCTACTCTTGCTTTACATGTCAAATGATTAAAGCGTGATCCACCATCTAGCATGATTGTACATGTTTGAGAATCACCAGGGCATTTAGTTGCTGGGCTTTTTAAATCGTTTCAGTCTCAAAGCTGTACAATGAATAGACCAGAACACAAAACACCTGATCAAAACACTTATGTGGGAGGTGACAATGGTTGATGAACGTTGCAGCACTGGGGTACACAAGCAACTGCACGCTCACAACACAATTGTGAGTTCCTACCCAGTTTCAGTACGATCTTAATGTTAATATCGTAGGAGGCTGTCATGTATGCACACGACTTTCAACAAGATCATGCTCTTTGCCATAAAAACAAAGGTCTAGGATTGGTTCAAGAAAAATTCATCTGAAATTTTGACTAAATCACCACAGTCCTGTGGCATCGATCCCATAGAACACTGCTGGGAGGAACTTTAGTGCAGCATATGAAAGGAGATCCACCCCAAGAACCTTGTGGATATGCTCAAAGCACTTATGCATATTCAACTGAGATATCAGGATGCTGCAGGTCACTTGTTGAGCCACTGTCATAGTATGTGGGAGTTACGGTGGCCAATAATGTCCAATATGGCTTCTGTTTTTGTGACTACTGAATGGATATTTGGCACTTTGTGAATATAAATATGAGATCAGGCCAATCAACTGCAGATGTTTTAAACACCTTTAACCAAAATGTCCTTGCATACAGTTTGCATAGTCTCACCATGGCTGAAATGACTCGCACCACATTTACAGGGTCTACCCAACTGGATGGACAGACTTCACTCTTTTCCAGGCGATAGAGACAAATCGCAATAATTCCTTCATCAAACTATTGAAACAGAGAAAATGGACCATAGGAAAGTTAAAATCAGTTTCTTTCACTCATATCATTCATGTTACTGTTAACTGATGTGGAGAGTTCAAACAACCCACTCACCTGTCCATAGTCCCAGGTTCTATATCCTATTTGTCTCTCTGTGCCATAGTAGAGTAGGCCAACATCATTTAGGACATACTCCTGCCTCACTTCTTTATCATCCATGAACACTGCATCATCTGAGAGTCAGGGAATAAATAGAGCATCTTTCTCTTTAAGATTCCAATCTGAAATCAATTTGAACTCTGTCTAAGCTGTCTGAACTTCTACAGGGTCTCTGGCATGCTGACAAGCTACATCTTTTTTCTTGTTTTCCAATTTTGTGGTCAGGGGGGAAATGGTAACACTGGCTGACAGATGGATTTATAATGCATGTGGATATTCTGTGCATGTGGACGGCATGATTTAGTGTATAAAATGTCAAATAATGCTGACAAATGCCTGACACAAGTTCCTGGAGTCCAAGGAGATGTTATCAAATTGCTTATTCGAACAAAGTTTAATAAACCAAAAGATAATCAATTTACAATGATATGAAAAAGACAGACACAGCAAATTCACATTTGAGATGCTGGAAAATGTTTCATATTATTTGAAAAAGTAATGGAAGATTGTTGACAATTAATTTCAGTCACTTGTGTAATGAATTAATCGTCTTGTTTGTTTTTTTTTCATCATTTATGCAAACATCAGTTTGGGTAGATTACAAAAACCTCATAATGTTTTTTCCTAATTCCTTTTTTTTTTTTTTNCTTTTTTTTTTTTTTGGTCACAGTTTATTTGGAAGGCACACCATGAGCTTCCTGGTTGATCGCTGCCTGCAGTGTGTGTTCAGTTTCACTGTGTTATGCACAGGTGGACAAAATTACAAAACACTTTAAGAAAAGTGTTTTGTAATTTGTTTTTTTTTTTGTTTTGTTTTGTAATTTGTTTAATTTTGTTTTTTGGAGACTTCAGAGGTGTAATTATTCTCAAAGATTTGTTTTTAGGCAAATATCCCCTTAAGCTCACTGCTTCAACAAGGCTAATAGAATTTTTTTTTTTAATTTCTGAAATGATGATGAACAATGGTGTGACATTTTCACAATGAAAAGTTCTACAGATGGAAGCTGTTTCTTTAATTTAGTGAAACACTAATTTCATGGGCAATTATACACCAACAGATGTCAGTGTGGATGAAGAACAACCTCACACCAGCTGTTTTAGAAGGTGAGCAATATATGGGAAACTTGCTTTTTTCCTCTGTTAAAAGGATATTTGCTTAATAACACCTTATGCTATGGTCTCAAACATAACCACAAAACTGAATTAACACATCTGACAAAGATAATCAATAACTGATATTTTCATCTTTCACTTGTAGTACACCAGGGTGCTCTGTGCCACCCACAGATCCAGCTAAAAAAACTTAAAAAAAAAAAAAAGNAAAAAAAAAAAAAAAAAAAAAAGAATATCTTTACCTTTACACCAGGGGTTGAACAACATGTAGACATCATTAGCTGGGTCATGTGTGGAAACAGCCCCGCCTTTTGGGCACCTTGTTTTCAAGTAGAATTGATATCGTCCAATGACTGCTGTGGGTAGAGATTTCACTGACAGCTTTACCTTGTTGCCATCCTGTTTCATTATAGCTGCTACCCAGTCATCATGAACATCATCCTCCAATTCACTGTGTTCACCATTTTTACGTTGACATGGGTTTTTCTTGACACTTTCGGGCGGGTCCCTGTATGAATGTAAAGGGACACACATATCATGCACACACTAAGTCTGAGGACAGTGTTAAATGTACAATTTCTGCTTGATCTACATTAAAATAGCACTGACTGTTATGTAAAACCATTTTCAAGCATAAGTTGCAAGCTCAGATACACCATCATTCACTCACTCAATTTAAGCCACGCCTTTGTCGGGTATGCTTTACAAATACTGAATGTACCATGCAAACACACATGCACACACACACACACACACACACACACACACACACACACACACACATTTTGATTATTGTCTCCAGGCGATCCTCAACTGTAAGAAACCTAGGAATGACATTCGATGCAGATTTGTCTTTCAGTGAACACATCAATAATGTTACCAGAGTTGCCTGTTTTCACCTCTGCAGTATATCCAGGATTAGACCTCAGCATGCTAGAGACAGAGACTTTAGTTCATGCTTTTGTAACCTCTAAACTTGATTACTGTTGTGTCCTTTTCTCGTTTAAGTTCTATGCTCTGAAAAAAATTGCAGCTTGTTCAAAACAGTGCAGCTCGGATCCAAACTAGAGTCCATCAATTTGAACATATCACTCCAGTCTTAGCATCCCTACAATGGCTTCCTATTAATGCCAGGGCTGATTTTGAGGTAGTTCTTACATATAACATGCTGCATGCATGCACGATGTGTGCACATACACACACTGCATGTCATGACAGCCTCTGTTCTCAGTGCTGCTGTCCTATAAACAGATTCAGCAGTTCTGCAGCTGCTACAGCACTGCCTGTCATACATAACCCTGGTAATCCAGGTAAGGGGTATCCCTGCTGTGCCCTTAACTATTAAGATAGATGTGGGTGTTACGATAGAACAGAGAACAAGCAAAACATATCATGCAGCACAATTAAGGAACACAGTTAAAAATCGGGGAATTTCAGCTCACTCTTAATTGGTGGGCTTATTTTTCACTCGCAGCTGCAACACTGATGCTGCATTCATGTCATGTTGTCAAAATGAGAAGTAAAAGCCAGTTGTTATGACTTGGAGCATCAAGTTAGCAATTTGGTCTTACACTGTTCTTTTGCTACTGGTGGTACTACAGTGAAACATGCTGTAAATTAATATTATTTAATTATTTTAAATGACCTGTAGGAGCAAACAAAGACTGTAACTAAACATATGTGCAAAATTTTAGTCAGTCAAACTGACTATTTTTTCCCCATTATTTTGCAGACATTTTGGCTCTGCTTTGTGTAACTATCCACATTTATTTCTCAAAGGGACATTGTCAGTGTCAGAACTTCTCCACTTATCCTGTTCACAACTACAACAAGGAAGAGGATGTGAATGTGATGCTTTTTACCTCTCGGCTGCTTGCGTATTCTGTCTATATGATATAAAGTGAAATGGTGTGAGCATTCCCGTCACATCTCTATGTCCTGGATTTTTGCCATTACCGTCAGTGGTCATGAGTTTGTCTTTGCCGACAAATAAATGTCTCAGAGGAACTTCAACCTGCAGTGGTTGATAAATAAAATTACTCTGGAACTGTGAAAGAATCAGTAGTAACACCAAGCCCACTGAGAATCGACAGCCACTTTGAGCACATCATTTTTTTGTTGTTTTTTTGGCCTCTACGTAGATATAATTGTTGAGTCTCATAGCTCTCACCAACCCCGTTCTATGTTCCATATATAAAATCATTAGCCAATCTTTCCAGCAAACAGGTCCACACAAGGTTTATGCTACCTGCTCACAGAATGACCAAACTAGAGCTAAAGTTCAAATGAATATTAGAGTTAATGTACATCATTAGATGTATTGCGAGCTCATATTGCTCTGTGTCTACATGAATAGGCAAATGTTTGCTAACACAATGCTACAAGAACTAGATACACTGAGGGTACCAGGAATGTGTTTTGGTGACTTCTGTGACTATTTTGGAGTCTTTGTGCTCCCCAGTACCCAAAAACACCTTACTCCAATTTTAAACAGATTGAAAGCAATGGTAATATCCTACGGTTCTCTGGCTGACTAAACCTGGGCAGCACTATAGCATGGAAATTAAGGCTTTGAATCCTGCATTTGGAATGGCTATGGGTAATTATAGAAACATTTGAAGAGTCAGAAATAAGTGTAAGCATTAAAAAAAGTTAATTTACCCTTTAAATAGTTTGTTCTAAAATAAAACATCCATTATTTGGATAGTAGTGACATCAGTACTTCTTCATTTCCCTTAATTGGGCCTTTTCAGGATTTAACCATGCAGGATGAACAATGGGTACATTTTTCCTTTCTAATATGGAACTATAGTACTTCCGACAGAGACAGTGTAATTATTCTCTTCAAGCTGCATCACTTACAGCTATAATTGTAGGATCTATATTTGTCGGTATCCTCTCTGCATAACAGCATTCAGCTCATTGAGACGAGCATAAATAAAATGGATGACAGTGATTAGTTGTTAGTGGACAGAAAAGTTTGGTCAGAGTAGGACTAGAAATCTGTAAAACACCCTACCTCAAGTTTAGCAACCAGTAACCATAAAAATAGCATCCAAAATCTCTGTATCTCCTCCCTTCCTCCCTCCCATCTATCTATCTATCTATCTATCTATCTATCTATCTATCTATCTATCTATCTATCTATCTATCCAGGCTTACTCAATCACAAAATACATTAAACCTGTATTGTACACCAATGTGCAGGCTTATTTCTAGTTTTAAATTGGAGTATAAAAACATATTGAACTTTTGGGTCATATTAAACTTTTTGGTAATTTTTTCTCCCATGGCTCTTTATCCACTTTTCTCTCTGTCCCATGACTGCCTAGAAAAAGGGAAACTCCTTGTTATCATGTGCAGCACCACATAGAAAGCAACGTGGGCATATTTTGGCCATGACTTGTGTCCATCCAGTTTCCCACTTCCTGTTAAGATTAGAGGCCATGTAGGAAATTCCAGTAAACTGAAATAGTATACGCATGTATACTACCTATATCAGGCCTACTGCCTGAAAACCTGTTTACTTGTCATCAAACAGCTGAATTCAAGCACGACACAAGTCAGAATACTATGTTCGTACTAAAACCTGGAAAACTGGATGACATTCTTAATTTTTTGGGTTACCAAAGTGATTTGCACCAGTTTTTTTTTTTTTGACAAACCTGTTTTAAATTCAAGGTGAAACTTCTGTGCTGGTGTCTAAAGGTTGCGAGAAGGTAATCCACATCTGGAACATCTGTCCTCTGGATTATAAACTCATCACCATGGTAAAGCTGTGTATGGTGCTTTGTGCGGTTCTCCTCTGATTTGCTTTTCGTCAGGTCTATCGATTGCACTTCGAGAAGGAGTTCTGCAAAAAACAAAAGCGTGAACATCAGCAAGCAAAATAAATTTGTTTGATGAGCAACTGAGTTCTCAGATACCATCAGGTTCACTGGCATCGGTCCCAGGATTCTCCTCATCCGGCATCTCTTCGCTGCCCTCCTTGTCAATCCCTGTAACAAGACTATCTGTGATGTCATCACATTTGACCTGAAACAGCGGTGAGGACAGATCTTATGCAATCACTAACGACACACACCTTCCTCAGCATTTTCTTCCTTTGGCTCTGCCTCATTTTCCTTATTTTCTTCCTCCTCATGGTCAAGAGTGGCATCTGCATACCGACCAACACCTGAACTGCTGGAGCGTGTTTCTACAGGCATCCCTAGCAAAAGACAAAATAAAAGACAAAATGAGACAAGAGTACATTTGGACAACATTATTTATGAGTTGTAGTTCCAATTTGCTGTAAGTCAGTTAACAAACTATGAAGGTTCATATCAGACCACTGAGTAACATTAAGGCATGCAACAACTAATGGCTGACAGTGTATCTGAACACCTATGTTAAAGATGTCAGCTGTCATGTTTGAATGACCATATGCTTGGTCTTTTTAGAAGAAATTTGCTCACATTGCAATGTGATCCACTTACTTAAGAAGAGCCAGAGAAGAGGGAATGACATCTCCTGAATGAAAGTCTAGAACACATTGAGATTTATATAACAAAAACTTAAGAAACATCTGATAATTTCATCCACACACTGACCTGAAATAGTTGAGGATGATGACCCGCATCAACTATTCCAATAACACCAATTGGAATAAATATCCATCCATCTATCCATTTTCTAAACCCGTTTGTCCTGTTGAGGGTCATGGGGGGGGGGGNGGGGGGGGGGGGATGGAGCCTATCCCAGTGGTCATAGGGCGAGAGGTGGGATACACCCTGGACAGATCACCAGTCTATCGCAGGGCTAACCAATTGGAATAAATATCACAAAACAAATGCATATGCTATGCCTGAAAATTTAAAAGCAAGATTCTTATGTGCTACCGTGAATGTCAGAATTGTGTGTGAGTGTGTGCAACAAAACCTATAATTTAGCTGCCACCAAATACCATAATCAAAATTGTTGTACACATACTGATAATTTAATATACTATACAGTCACTGATCATATCTGAATTACTGAACCTTTTTTTTTTTTATTTTTTTGCATTAATAAAAACTTATTACAGCAACTTATTACTTTGTATAATACAAGTTATTACTTTGATCTACTAATATTCTCTGTCACTAATAATAAATAAATGGTCCTGCACAGCTCGTTCTTGATATGCACGCATATAGAAATATCCCTCATAGTGTAAACTTGGAAATCCATACTGCCTCTGTGATTCATAACTTTTGGCTCTGCATTATGAAACGAATATAATTTAGGTGTTAAACAAAAAATAATGTGTCGCCTCTTGACTACCAAAATTAGAATGGCACATTCCAGCAGAACTGTCTAAGAATCACAGATGGACGTATGTGAATTCTGCATTATTCAAACTTTTACAGGAAGAGATGCTTCAAATAAGTATCATTTTCTATTTCTCCCTCACCTTCTCCCTCTGTTCTTTCTTCTCCCTGATTGCACCTCTTTGATTTAGCCCAGATCCCTCTGGTAGTAATCCAATCTTCACAGGCCTTTCCAATAACTGCTACAGACCCACAGAAAACCCTTTCCCACATTGTCTCGGGTTATGTGGCAAAACAGGCTCTAGTGAGACAACCATCAGGATTTACATAAAGGTGTGTCTCCATTTGATATAGAGACACACAGCTGGAATCTGGTGCCACGGAAGGGCAGAGTGGGAGTGATCATAGAGTTCCAGACATGAAACACTCCCCCCAACTCAGGACAGCACACAATATTAACGGCTGGCAGGTGTGACACAAAACATGAAGAAACTAGAAGGGCAATAATTAGAGTGCATACCTCACCTAAGATTAAACAAGCCTAAACCATCTGCTCATGCCAGCCTTAAAGGACCATACTGGTGAGTTTACGTGTTTAATGTACAACCCGTGTACATGTTAAAACTGTGTTTTAGTTTTCCTGTTATTTTTCCAAATCTTCTGATCTTTCAAAATCAAATATTCAGGTGATACATCCACCTTAAAATTCAGTGTTTTCTAAATCTGTCTCCATAACTGTTAAAGATACGTCGAACAGTTTGTTTGCTACTGAATCAGCATTATGTAAGCTATACATTAGTGATTGTTATATACTTTTAGGCCAATAATATACAGCAATTCCATTAATATGCCTCCTGTCCAAGCACATATTTTAGTCCCTGAGATCCAGACCAAAGTGCCTATTGATATTATGTCATGGTGTAAATATGCCTGATTGTTTTTCATGGTGTACTTTTTTTGTCATCTATTTATTTATTTTTTTATTCTGACAATGAACATTGCTATATTATAACAGTGAATTTTAAGTTTTAGAGTCTCTTGTTCCATGGGGGCAGAAAGAAACAACAGTACGAATGGGGATCAGCCTTATCTGATGTCTCATAGGAATCAAGTGTGTGTGTGACAAATTTCATCTGAATATAATGGTGCTTTGGATTTGTACAGACTCACATATTATTCCATATTGCATCCTAGTCCAGTTGCCTCTCTAGTACTCACATTTTCATTGTGTACTTTTGATGAAATGAAAATACTGAAGAAAAAAAAAAGCCCTAATGTTAATCTAATGTTGACAATTCAGAAAAAATTCCTGGAGCTGCCTCTGGAATAGGATCCGTGACTAAATTTAATGGGTTTTTACCCAATCCACCTTTTCATGAAGTTATGTCAAAATCCAAAATCTCGTTATAACTTTTTTGAGTAACCCTGCTAACTAACTAAATAACTAACTAACTAATCAAAAATGTGGTTCTGGAAGAATCCAAAACAATTACAGTTTGATACACAATTTTAGTTTCTTTGTAACTTTAACTTTTTAAGGTCTATATGTAACCAACTTGGCCAACAATGAATAACTTGCTAAACCAACTTATTCATTGTTTCAACTTCAAAGTATATTCCATGTGAGGCAGTTTTATTGAATATTGGGTGTTTTAACATTATGTAACATTATGTCCACATGCATTCTGTCACACATGGAGACGGAGTCAATGAAATTACTATTGAAGCAATGTTTAGATGCAACTTGGCTATGAAAAAATGTAACATTTTCAGCCAAATGTAGCTTGATTTTGCTTTGTCACATAGAAGTCTTAACCTAAAATAATACCAAATGGGACAACTTATGGAACTTCTGCGGGGTGTGCCATTTCAAAGTGTTTGTAGAAGTGAAAATAGAATCAAGCACAGCACCTGCCTCAGTGCCAAAAATCCAAGAAGGGTCAAGGAGAAGGACTGTGAGGAACGGGAATGTGCCTTATATGATGGTGATTCAAATCAGCTGCAGGTTATCTTACACCCAGAAATATGAAATCAAATCAACACAACTCGCTGCTGCTGCATCCAATAATCCGTTGAAGGAAACTGATATTTGCATGAATACACACCGAGATGAAGATTCTATCTTTACCAAGCTCTCTCAACAGCAAAAGTGAGACCGTGTGACATGTTGTGGAAGATGAGATGTCCAAAATCTGAACCCTCTATGAGATTATCTCCTCACTGAACTGAATAATTTGATCTTTTATGTCCAAAATACTCAGATCAGACCTTCTCCAAATCCTACTAGACTGTGTTTGCATCCAATATGTGCTATGATCATCACGTAAAACTGAATTTGTCCTATTTACCTGTTTGGTACCCTCAAGCTCCTCTAAAGAGGGTCTAACTTCACTTCACTGTCATAACATTAGGGACAAGAAAATACTCTTACACTATTCATCATTTTTGACTATTTTTCTCAAAGAGGGTGATCCACTAATCAGCCCTCATCTACACTCATGACCCATTGCTTTGGTGTGACAAATTTTAGAGAGAGAAAAAGATCCATTCACTGATGTCACATCAGAAATAAAACATTCATGGCTTTCAGTTCCACACGCACATGCTGACTTTGTATTTGATTCTTAGCGAAGTGAATATTTTAATCAGCATCTTCACTGACTGATTTACACTGATTACATCTACACTAGAGATTTGGCTGCTGGTGATAATGATTAATTCTATTATGCGTTTTAAATCATATATGAAAATAATGTGGTTGCCAAAAGAACCCAAAGAGAAATCTCTTCCAGTCAGATAACACAAACAAATATATGAAAAATAATACAAGAGGGAGAGATTGGGGATGAGATGCACTTTCTTTTGTATTGCATTTACTATGGTGATTTGAGAGGATTAATGTTTGAAGAAATGTTTGACCGAGACCCGGAGAGTTTTTGGTGGACTGATTATAGAAAATTGGAATGGCTGTTTGGGGGGNTTTAGGTTGGCTAATTTTGCTTCAAAAGTCTGGAAGAGAAGGCAAGATGGTTTATATGTTTAATGTCTATAATGTGTGGGAAATTTTTGTTTGCTCTTTTTTCTTTTTCTTTCATGAGTTGTAGTATCACTACATGGAAACTGTAATATATCTGGTATGTGTGTAATGGTGTCTTGTAAGCCTTTGTGGGCTGGGCATATGTGTGTGCATGACACTGAAATAAAAGCTTCAAACTACAGTACAGCTGCTTCCATGTTGTGGTTCAAGAATCCATGCAGGACACAGATCAGTTAACATCAGATGTGTCATCTGTCTAACAGAGTTAACAGGCAACAACATTCAGTGAGACTCCTGAACTACTTTGCATAATTCTGACATGGAAATATAATAATACAGCGTATCCTTGTTAGCAGTGTTCCACAGTCCTATAGATTGGACATGAGGAGAAAAGTTAATATTTTAATTTAAAGCCTATGACATTAAGAGTACAAAATTAATGTAACAAATGTGAAACAGTTAAATTCTCTCACTCGGTTCAGTAGAAAATGTAATAGTGCTGACAGGACGGATAATCTTCTGTCTGCTGAGGTTTTGTTGGTTTTCAAGTTTAAACAGGAAGTGAAGACACGCCCTCATGCCACAGAAACAAGGCCAGCAGCAACAGTAGGTTTATTTTCAACATATCAACCACTATTGTAATGACTCAGCAGAATGTACTAAGTGTTAACAAGGCAATAAATGTCACTAAAGTATCGGTTTGGCTAAAAAGTGATTTTATCATCACTTCCCTAAATGTCATCTGAATACTGTTAAGGCCTAACGTGACTCATTCTGGCCTGAAAGTTATTCGCTCCTCAATCTATATTGCACGTTGTTTAATCCACCAAAATAAATCCAAATAGTTAAAACTAACTAGAGGGGTACTGATGAGAGCGCATACCTCCACCAAGGCCGAGCAAGCCTAGACAAAATTTGTCTGGTTCTAATGGGCTTAAAAGAAATAAATAATAGAATACTAATAATAACAGATCTTAAATTCTTTGTAATATGATTTATATGGATCCAGTCCAAATTGTACCTATTGACAGTATATAATAGAATAAATATGTCAGATTTTTTTTTTCACTGAGATTGGTATATTACTTTTGAGGAAACTGGCAGAAATAATTAAAACATCGTCTTACAAAATCATGAAAAAACGATCTAAATTCACCTCTGGATCGGCACCAGAATTTGATGGATTTGTCCCATGCTACACCCTTCTGTTCAGCTTCATCTAAATCGGTTCACAACTTTTTGAGTGATCGTGATAAAAACCAAACACACAAACACAGGCAGGTGAAAACATAACCTCTTAAACAGAGGTTAAATTACACCCAGGTACAGTAACAAGAGAGCAATAGCATGCAGTAGATAACAACAATGAAAAACATAAAATACCATGATATATATATATATGTATATATATATATGACTTGCTGAGATTAACAAGATCTGAAAGCTTCTCTTTTGGCTGCACACTTCTGAGGCTGTTTATTTCCACACAATACTAACTGACAAAACAGACTGGTTGCCCCAACATCCGGACTAACTATCCCTAACTGACAAAACAAAGAGGGTGAATTATGAATGAGTCCTAAATGAAAATATGAGGCAAGAATGATATAGAGTAATATAATGGAAAACAATCAGTCACATGTTGTCGTGGGAGGATCACACACCCTCATGTTCTTGCATATGAAGCAAAAGCTGTTTCAACAGATATGACACAAGGCGGCTGAGAAATCATCATCTGAACTGGTTAAACTGGCGAGTGCCTCAAGCAGCAACTGTCAGAGGTCAACCATGAAAGAAAGACGGTTTGTTCTATTGCACAATCCAGAGGGGAAATTAAACAAATAGAAAACTCCTGCAGGATTACAAGAGTTTTCATGATTAAGAGAAGACACAAGTTCAGTCAGTAAGGACATCAACAGACCACTAGAGGAATCTGTGATATAAGAATATACAGAATTGATTTATGACTGAGAGAACATGCCTCTATTTGTTTCTTAATTATCTAATTGAGAAAATTATGTTTTTCTATGCTGTTTTGCCCTTTGTATTAAGAGCTGAGAGCATATTTTACATAAGCACTTCCATTTCAATTGACTAGTTTAACGCTCCTACATGAGTTTAACCAGTCTTTAACCAGCTTTTCCTTTGTCTTCTGCTGAAAATGCCAGAATATCAGTATAAAGCAGAAATCATGTGATACGCTACAAGGTCAGATTGACCAGATGAAAAAACAAAGTAATGAACAAAGAAAGTTATACATCTAAAGACATTCACCTACATCTGATGACACGTTTGTGACACCTAATGAGTATCAAACAGTGGGAGTTCAAGGCAGCTTTTTACAAGTCTGGGGCCACGGAGTTACCTGGGGCCAGGTGACTCTGTGCATCATATGGGAGTCACATAAAGGTGTAAAGGTCATAAAAGGAGTCACATAGGTCACTCAGCAGTTGTGAGAGTGGTTTGAGTTGTGAATGGAGGTGCACACTGCTCTGCAATTGACAAGAAGTCACCTGAATCAGGGTGTGAACGACTCCATCTGTTCTCTTTGTTGTCTGTTATCTGGTGCAGGGTTGTGAGGGTGTGTATGTGTGTGTGTGTCTGTGACCACCAGTTTATCACACGGCTAACACATAGAATCATTCATACTTGCATTCAGACCTACAGGAAGTTTAAGGTTTCCAATTCAGCTGCATGTTTTCAACTTTGGTGGACCCCAGAACACCTGGAAGAAACCCTCACAGACACAGGGAGAGCGTCCAGACTTAAGACAGAAAGGTAGGATTTGAACCCAGGACATTTATTTCCTATGAGGGTGACAACTTAGCCAAGATATGAACAACCAAGATAAATGCCAGTTTACTGCTCACCACTGACTCAGAACACAAGAAGCTACTGGGATGAGTGGCAAAGAAACCACCAAGTCCAGGTGCCATAAATAAAAACTAAAAATTAAATATATATAACTTAAAACCACACCTGCTAGATATCAACTGACCTGAATGACTGGGAACCTTCATTCATGGCTGAATCTCATGTTCATATTTCCAGAAAAAAAAAAAAAAATNATGCGCACACACACACAAGACGCTTATTGGAAGGCAGTGACACAATGTGTGCTCTTTTATTTCTGCATCAGTAACTTACTGTGCAACAGTACTGTGTCATGTCGTGGATGTTGCACACAAGCTTTAAAAATGTGTAGAACGATGCAATGCTCTGATCGACGGTTTTTGTTAGCAAGTCTCAGCTTTTCTTTAATTTAACCTTTTAGTCATTTTAATCTTACTAGAAGCAATTAGCCAGCATTGCTGTAACCTGATCCATGTCCAGTCAATTCATCCATCACAGCATGCATGGGGTGCTGAATGAAATGCATCCATATGCACACACATCTGAACAAATAAAACGGTGAGTGTCACACACATGCATGCACCACACATCTAGATTTTTCTGTGAAGGTGTTCTAGTTGTATATGCTCAGATACATCAGGCCTTAAACACCCCCAAGGGTTGCTGTGATTGACATTCACACAAACAAGTGGCATAGACAATCACAAGACACTTCAAAAACACCTACTTGCCTTTGTCTCACACACACGCACACACACATGCGCACGCTCAGGAGTACAGACAGACAATGACATGGTGATGGCAGTGATTCCTGCCCTTCGTCTGATCAGAGCAGCAGGTCTTTGACTGATGGCAGCAGTTCGGCTAACTCTGATTCAATGTTGGCAGTCTGAGTGACAGGGTTGCCACGGAGATCGAGGCGCTTCAGCTTGGGGCAGGAGGCCAACGGCTGAAGGTCTGCCAGTGTAGATATTTCTGAGAAATCGGGTTAAAGATCTGCATCAGACTTGGATATCAAATAGTTTGCACAGGCGTAGGAGTTTGTGACCCTAACAACCTTCAAATGACCCACGGACTGAAGGTGTGAATGGCTCTCAGAGGATGAATGCCATTTTACTGCCCACCATTCAGTGCTTTTACATGCACGTTAAAGGAGCATACCGGTGATTTTGTATGTTTGCGACCAATATACATATATATAACCCGCACACACACTGCTGTATTATCAACCATTTTCCAAAGCATCCTACTGGAGCAGTAAATTTTAGATTTTTTTTTTCTTCTTCCTGCTTTCCAGACTCCCAGTTCATTCCAGCGCTATTAAAATCAACTTGTAGAGACTTGAAACATGCTTGAGATAAGTGTTCCATCATAGCATATGGAAGAAAAATAGGGTGATAAAGATCTGAATTTAAATCAACACTGAATTTAAAGCCACAAATTTAGATCTCAAAACTCAAGCTGCATGTATTCAAAATGCAATATTCAGGTTGCTCAAATTCAGATTGAAAAAATTCAAGTGGAACATCCAGGATACCAAAGATAGGCATTCTACTTTTGGCCTATCAGCTTGTGTTCTGCCTGTACATCACAGTACATATAAAAATCTCAGTATTGTGTGTAAACGTACCGACTGACTCAGAACTAAAGAAGCTAAATGGATGAAAGTCGAAACATCTTCAAGACAGCAAGTCCAGCTGCCTTCAACTAATACTCCTACACATCCAGTGATGGATGACTGAAAGCCATGATTGACACAGGGACAGATGTGAATGAGTCCAGCTCAGCGACACAAAAAAAATTCAACTTTACTCCTTTGCCAAAAACACGTTTGGTCTCAATGTCATAACCTGCAAACCTCATTAATTCCTCTCAGGTGAATTGGGAGAAATGAAGCATGAAGAGCAAGACGTCTGAAGTGTCGGGAAGATGTCGAGCCTTTTTCTCTCTCTCTCTCTCTCTCTCTCTANAGCAAGACGTCTGAAGTGTCGGGAAGATGTCGAGCCTTTTTCTCTCTCTCTCTCTCTCTCTCTCTATCTTAATGATGTTAGTTCTGTGAGCTGATTGCTTAACAAAACGTTTGAGGCGTACAAATAACTTCAACGTTGTTTCTCAACTTTGAGCTTATGCTGCATTCTCAAATCACACTCTTCCACATCGTCGACTGATTTAACGATTTACCACGACTGTTTTGCAGCATCAAACCAGCTGATTCACACCTTTCTTGGGATATTCGTACCATATGATTAACACATACACCCATCAGTTGACACATTAATATGAAGTAATGACTTAAGGATACGGTTATTCTTCAAGAGAACTTCTTCCAGTTTGGGAAGATGATACACTCCATCCAAGGTCTCTATGGAGTTGTCATCAGCCTCCAAGACCTGAAAGCATGAAGTCGTTTTTAATCAAATGTTAATTTATGTGAAGCCTGAATAAAAACCTGAAAAACTGTCTATTAAAGACATGTAACAGTATCAGAATTGCAGATTTATCACCTCCAGGCATTGCAGCATGGCAAACTGTGGAGGCAGCCGCTGCAGCCGATTGGACGACAGATTAATATGGGTCACCAGTAACAGCTGGTCCAGGTGGCATAAAGTGGTCAGGTCCTGTTTTTGAAGAAGGGAAGAGACTGAAACGACTTTTCATCAGATATGCCTAATGCAGCGGGCAGATACAGAGGGGATTTCATGACAATTATATTCACGAACCAACCTTGTCAGAAATACTGAAGACGCGCACTTCCGCGTACTCCATTTTGAGAACGGTGTTTTCAATCATGAACTTGCTGCACAGGTCACTATAATAGGTGGAGTGCATAGAATCTACTTCCTGAGAGACAAAGCGGGAGAGTTTAGTCAGCGATCATGAATCAGCATGATGCGTAAATTCAGTTTACCGGTCAGGACTCACTTTAAGTGTTTGGAAATGTGTGAGAGTCTCTTTTTCATATCCCAGGGGGTCTAGCGCCCTCATCAGGAGGATAATGGTCAGCAAACACCCTGTCAAGGCAAGAAGAGTTTTGCAGCGGCTTCGTACAACATGATCTCAGGAAACAGCTGCAGATATTTTGATGCACTTACATGATTGATTATATAACTCCATAAAGAATAAAGGAAATGTGGATGAAATGGACTGAAAAGCACTTACACTTATTTAGCGGCTCCAGTTCTAGTAGCTGATTGCAGGAATGTAGCTCGGACTGCAACACTGAGGTCTTTTCCACAGAGAGCTCACTCCTACACAGAAACGACACACTCAGTCCTTATTCCTCAAACAAGCTACACAAAAAAACCCCAAAAATCCCTATTTGATTTACGGTAATATTGTTTGGACAAATACATACCCCTCCAATTTACATAAATTTTATTTGCTGCAAAAACAATTCGTAAGCTTGGCAACTTTTTCAAACTCTAATGAGACCTCTGTTCCCCTGTTCAAAAAACTGCACATTCTTTCAATATATGACATAAATATTCATCAGATGTGTTTATTTGTAAATATATGTTCTTGCCTTTTTCTCTACCATCATCATTTAGCAATGTCATCAAATCTAATTCCCAAATTCATTCATAAAATATTAGACAGACATCTTCACTTTCTTTATTATAAAACGAAAAATGGCCAGCACTCCCTCAGCTGGTGTATACCAATATGGAATGCCAAAGTGCACATTGTCCATCATTGGTTTTTTATGAATTGCTTTGTTTTTATTGGATCATTGTCTCCTGATTGGTTAGTTTTTTCTGTTTATTGTATGTGTGTGTGTATGTGGTTTTTGTGGTTTTTTTTTTTTTTTTTTTTCTCCAGTTCATGGCCCTGTCCACATTAATATGGATATTTTATAAAACACGTATTTTAGTCTGCATTTTGGCCTCTTATCCACACACAAATGGCGTTTTAGGCCACCAAAATAGAGATTTTTCTAAATGGCTTCTAAAATAACGATTTCTAAAAATTCCACTTTCTGTGAATCTGTGTGGACAAGAAAAACAAGAGTTTTTGGGAAACAATGATGTCAGAACCAAACTTGCACATGCGAACTGTTGCTTTGTGCAATGAGCATATGCCAGAAACAATAACAACAACAACGGCGGCAACACCATTTGGTTAGCAATAGCAGTTGCAAGTTTACAAGTTAACTTGGCATTGCTGCACCACTTTACCAGCAGACAACTACCTCCACTACTACTACCTTGTTTTTCAGTTACTACCACCAATGGAAATACATTAAGTACACATGCTCAGAAAATTCTTCGTTATTTGACCTGTCAGACTTTATCGCCACCTGGCATGCGTTTGTAGCCGTTTGAGTGTTCTCGTGTGGACAGAGATATTTTGCAAAACGATGCTTGTGTGGACATAATTTTTTTTTTTTAAACGGTGGGGGAAAATATCCTTTTAAAAAATATCCGTATTAGTGTGGACTAGGCCTATGTTAGTTTAGTTTTTATTCTTTTACTTGTTTCCCTAAACAAGTAATAGGGAGGTCTATTGTATAAGCCTGATGGCTTCTTGACCTCTTCTGACACATCTTATATTTTTTATTATTTGGATTTTATGCTGTCTTATGTTTGTGCAAATAAAATAAAATAAAAAAATATGTTGTTGCCATCATGGCATCAGAGTACCTGAAAAGTTCCTGATCAGTCGCAGAATCTCGACACCAACTCTCAGTTCGACCTGGGGAAATTAAAGCGTTCATGTGTGATCGAGCTCCTGACATTAAAAGTTCAGAGATACACAACAATAAAAGCTCAGAGATACACAACATGTATCACCTGTGTACAGTGCGCAGTCCCTGTGTGTGTGTTTTTCAGTCCAGTGCACAGTCAGATTGTGTTCGTTGGTGATGTCGCTTATGGTACCAGGAGGGAGATCACAGATCTGAGCCAGAATTAAGGTTAAAAAACAGACAAAATTGTAGCTGTGGATCATTGCAGCAGTATTAGTGTGTCCAATAACGAAAAGCCCCAAATATTTTTAAATCTCTTTGGTACGTCAAGGGAAATCAATTAGGAATTGGAAGGAAACTGCAGCTGGGATTCGCTTTCATGTGTCACTTCCCATTTTAAGGATGCTGTTTGCTCCATGAAATTGCAGTGCTGATGTTATTTACTCATTACAGAGAAAAAAAAAAAAACACACACACCTTGCCAAGCACATTCACTGCTGCCATGAAAGTAAAGCAGTTAAAGGAGCATTTCTGAAGACAAACTGGAAAAGAAAAACTCAATAATTTCTGCAGTGTGAGAAAAATCTTATCCAGATGAAGCTGTATTGATGAGATTAAAAAACAGCATTTCTGGAGTTGGAGTTCCAGTTCTTCCCATTTTAGTCATCTGGTTGATTAAACTAGGTGTCCTTTGTCCTTTGTGCATTAACAACAAAACAAAAAGCCTGTAAACAAGTCACAACACATTCCAGTTTTAACGACGACATGCTGTTACAGTTCACTGATCAAAGATTTTGATGTAATGCTTTCTTCACTTCCCTTTTCAAAGACGCTCATACCACAGCGTCGTCTTATCTGGGGTATGTGAAGAACGACATGAACGCGATGAACGGAAAAGGGTTAACAGTTAATCTTGAGCTTGGCAATGGAACCTGTCAGTCTTGTCTCTAAGTGGAAAGGATACCCAGACAGGGCTGTGTTTAACGCGTGGGTGGACACTCCTCCATTCCACTCGCTGGGGCTGACCGTCGAGAACGAGCAGGAGGCCGACAGACTGCGCCTGATGGAGCGGAGGCAGGAGGAGAGATCTGAGCCAACCGCACGAGATAAAGAGGAATGCTTTTTGATGCAGAGGAGACATGAAGATACTCACATTGACAGGTCTGGAGAAGGCGACAGCCACTCGCTCCTCCTCCCGGCCGATGTACACGCAGCTGATCATTTCCTCACGTTCCGCTGTCACAAAGTCACATGACGTTTGATGAATGAAGACCAGGCACCGCAGCAAATATTTGCTCTTGTTTGTACTTAAACGTCTGTAAAGACGCAATTGCAGATAGACAAACACATACACAAACACACACACCTCTGCCCAGCAACCAGCGGTAGTAGAACCAAGCACTCTGGTCGTTGGGGTCGGTGAAGATAGCGTTTTGCACAAGCTCGTATTCTGGAAAAAAGAAAAAATAAAAGAAAAAAGACTCACTGTTATATGCTAAATGTGAAAGTCTTTTATGGTAAAGCAGCTACCATGTACAGACGAAGTTATCAGCCATTTACAGATGCAACTAATGATTATCTTAAATCATTTATTCTATTGATCATTTCTGACTGCTTGGTTGTAACGTCTCAGAAACTAGAGAAAAATGCTCACCATGCTCCCAGAGCTCAAGCTGATATCTTTAAATTGCTTATTTTCTCTGGACCACAGATAAAAAATCCAATAGTGTTCACTTTACAGCGATAAATGCAACAAATCTGGCATTTTCACATTTTCAATAAATAACCTTATCATTTAAATAAAAATAGTTCTGTACTGCACACATCACTTGCAAAGTCAAAGTTTTCACAATGGCTGACAAGAGCTAGACTGCCCCCTGTCTGATTCTAGTCAGTACTGCTAAATAGAGACCACGGCCCTTCATTTGCTGGCTTTTAAATCTACCTTTGAGTAGTTGTTCTTCACAGACACGGTGGGAGTGGGTTTGTGGAGAAGTCTGAGGGGAGGCCTGGGCGCGAGAAGGGGAGGGCAGCTCAGGAGACTCAGGGTGGAGCAGAGGCAGCAGAGTGCTGCGATAATGCCAGCTGGAGTAGTTGGAGAAGTTGGAGCCAATAAGACGATCGGTGAAAGCCAACTCCTGTTCCACGGGCACGCCAGACATCTTCACAACCATCCGCCGGTAATCCCAGCAATGAACTGGCCGAGATGAGAGGAGGGTGCGAGAAAAGGGTGACATGAAAACATGGAAGCGGTGCCTCAAAGAATAAAAATGACTCAACTCCCTCAATCCTCATTTCTGCTATTCTCTAATCTCCTTAAACCTCACCCTCCACTTCCTTTCCTTTGGTCCTCCACTACTCACAGTTGCGGTCGTCCAGACTGAGGCAGCGATCGCAGAGGCTCAGCTCTCGAGCCCAGTCTGGTTGAGGCAAGCGGGACGATACCCAGCCGCGATGGTGCCAGCTGCCGTAGGATTTTGGGTTCACCTTCAGGCAGGATTCCAAAAATGACAGCTCAGCCTTGTAAGTCTTTTGCATGTCATCCTCATCCCTGAAGCAGACAATAAGAGAGAAAACCATGATTCTTGTCCGATATCACATGACATGCTGAAGTTCCAGAAGAAGATTTTGGTGGGATCGAACCTGACAGTCTCCAGATGTGTTAGAATCTCTCTTCTGTAATTCCAGAGGGTCGCAAAGTCAGGATTGGATGAGAGAAGTTGTTGGCTCAACTGGAGGGCCTCATCATCCTGAACGCCTTCCTTCCTCTGTCGTACAGAAGAAAGAGAGACAAATGAATGAAAGCAGCGATTGCAAGAGAAATGGCATTTACTGATCCTGAAGCATAAATCAAATACTGCGTTGTGTTATAAATAATGACGTTAAGCATTTAACAATTGCTTATGTTAAAGGCACTATTCATTAAAGGAAGAATTCCGCTAATTTACACATGATTCAATTTATTTGTCATGGGAACACTACTCAGCATGTGACAAAAACTGCATGAAGGCTTTTTGGCTGTAGAGATCACTGTGCAAAGACTGAAAACTGACCCTTATTTTATGTATAAAGAGTTCTAGAAGAGGGTTTAGCTTTCAAATTTCTATTATGCAGCACCAACAGGAAGTAATCCCTGTGATGTCATAAGTATCAGTTTTCCTGACTCTGCACAGCTTCCTCTACAACCAAAAATTCTTTACTCAGTTACTGCTGAATTGTCCTCTTATGACCAATAAACTGAATTTAACACATAGAATTATTGGCATTCCCCTTTACAGACTGACCTTAGAAAAGCAGGCATCTCGTGCTGCCACATATATCTTCAGTTTCTTCTCTTGTTCTTTTCTTTTCTCTTCTTCCTGCTGGGCTGTAGTTTTAACCTTCACTCTGCCATGCTGTCAAACACAGAAAGGTACAGTCTGCCTATAATGGCTTATAATGAATAATTTACAACGCCATATGCTATATACACACTGTACCAATGCAATGTACAGGCATGCATTTTAGGAAAAAAGTGAATACAGGATAAAATGCTTACCATTCTGACTGTGTGTAAAGGAGACCTCTCCAAAAAAAAAAAAAAAAAAT
>VXCM01004021.1:26145-95008 GCA_014773175.1 Lucifuga dentata
CCCCTCCCCCCGCCCTCGGTCAGCATCAGTGTGTGTGCTTATTAAATAAATCACACACACTTTTTCAGTCTGAAGTTAGCCTGCTAATTAGCTACGCTGTCAGTAAACAACGCTAGGCTGGGCTCATCCACACTTCATTCAAAGAAACCTGCGACACAAAATATAATTTAATCATAACTGCTGGACACCGTGTGACAAACCCCAAACACTCACCTGTGTTATGTTGGCTTGTTTTAGCGATATTTTTTTCAGAATACGGCTTGATNCCCCAAACACTCACCTGTGTTATGTTGGCTTGTTTTAGCGATATTTTTTTCAGAATACGGCTTGATTTGTCATGTCACTATCAGGATTCTAACGACTACAAGTTTTAACTTCCGGCTCATGAAAATAACGTCACAGGAGACTTTTTTCACGATACCTTGTCGCCCTCTAGTGGACAAACTGTCAAAGTACCGCATCGAACAAGTCAAAACCATCAGGATGAGACAAACTTCTGTCACAAAATTGTCAGTACAGCCGAATAGAGATCAAATAAATGCATAAATAAATGTCACTCAATGAATGCCTATTTGTTGTCTCAATGGATTTTTCTGAAATTGTCACATAAAAAGCACAGATATACTAAAACAGCAAGCATATAACCTATTGTTTTTAATTCTAGTGACACCAAGTCAATTTTGTCATAATGGGGTTGTTTCACAGCAGGATAAACTTCATTACAAATAGTGAGTCTTTATTGTTTATTTTTATTTATTTTTTCTTCATTCAAGGAAATTCCACAAAGATACCAACTTATTTGGCCAGTGAAAATACAAAACTAACCTAGTTTTATGTTTTCTCAGTGAAATGATCAAATGTGGGAAGTTAAAATGTGAATGGGCTCGCATATGAATATTATAGTATAGCTGGAAAACATGTGTTAAGTAAAGCCTGTCCTCAAGGTCCTGTCTACCTCATCTTTCAGTATGTGTATACGAAATCTTATTTGCTCAAACATGCAAAACTACTGGTATAGTCCTTTAAACTAGTTAACTTTGCAAAGCATGCACTTATCTGACTTATATGAATCACTTCCTTATTGTGTCATTTGAATGAAATTTGGGGACTTTGAATCCTGGATCTCCCACATTTCAAGCCAAGATCCCTCAAGGTCTAACAGGTCCCCTCTCTGTTTCATCTGTCCTTCTTCACCACCACAATTATGTTTTCTTTCAGAGCCGCCATGAAGAAATGCAGCATTAATTTATTAAGAATCTCTCTAGTCAAGACGTGGGAGTTTAGAGCACCACTTTAGAAAAACTCATAAAAGATTCAATAATCATCAAAAGAAAGTACAGAAATGAAAACAATGACTGATACAACTTATCTGTCATAGATTGAGATATTTTAAACTTAGACAAGTGCAGATGTTGATGAACCATATTACAAAAGGTATGCTTGCAACTAATTGAAGTAGGCCTATTTCAAATCTTAAAATTCTCCAGACTGTAGGTCTGCAGCAAAGTGATTTTCATTAATCAAATAATCATTATTTTTTTGAGTAACTGATTGGTTTTTTGACTATGAAATAGTAAAATAATGATTAAAGCCCATCAAAAATTTTCAGAACTCAGAATTTTATCTTAATTTCGCTGCAGACTAAAACTTCAAGTATTGTGATAAGCAGCATGGTAAAGAATTTTTTGATTTGACCTTTATTTTACAAGATAGATCTCATTGAGATTAAAAAAAAAAAATCTCAAGAGAGANAAAAAAAAAAAAAAAAAAAAAAAATAGCAAAACACAATAGGTACAACGTAACAGCCACAATAAATAATAAATACCACACAATTACAGGTTTCAATAACAGTACATCACAGTCAACTCGTACATTCAGAAACAAACAGCACTCAAAGGATTTCTCCAAAAAGCCTACAGCTGTCTGAAGTGTTCATCCTAACAGATCTTAAAAACAGAGACGCTGACCAATGGTGCCAACTTCCTGTTTTTTCAATATTGACTTGAATTCCACGAGTCATTAAGTCAGTTCATTTCAAGTCCTGTTGTAGCTTGTTCCATGTGGAGGGCGCATCATATTTAAAGAAAGGAAAGAAGTGCTTCTCATTTTATTAAAGCTTCATTGGCAGGAGAGTAAAATTATAACTGTTATTAGGCAGAATGAAGCAGGGACGTCAATAAAAGGAGAGACTCTCTCTCTCTGCTGGTTACACACAAAAATAGATGAAAGAGATTCAAATGTAACTCAAAATGATGCAGCTGCAACAAATAAACTTACACAAAGCCATAACATTCACGAAAAGGATTCTAACAGATATTTACAAACAGAACTACAACTTAGAGCATGTAACAGTGCTGCAAGGCATGCTTGGAGAATCAGAGCAGCACAATACACCATCGCTACAATATTCAATTATTAAAAATATGAAAGAAAAGCAGGATAAATTTTGAATTTCTGAAGACGCATCCTGCAAATGATTAGTGTTTTTACATCATAACTTACAAAATAATTATTGCAGATAATCAAAATGGCCATCAGTTGAAAATTTGATTCATTACCTCATTGTTTCAGGATTACCTGAGGTCAAATCCATTTTCAAATCCAAATTCATTTTTAATTTAGTATCTTTATTGCTGGACTAATTGCATAGTCTATCTATACATGAAATTAATGAAAAATGGCAATCAGAAGTTATTAGAGCCTAAACAATAGTCTTAAAATTGCTTATTTTGTCTGACAACTAGTCAAATAACCGAAATGTTTTTTAATCGAACAGAGAAAAACAGCAAATCCTCACAGTTATGAGGCTGTAACCAGCAAATATTTGGAATTTTTCCTTTAACTGCTTCTCTGGCCAATTGAGATCTTCTCTGAGTAAGAGAATACCTTACTCTGTTGAGTAAGATATTCATCTTACTCAACAGATAACATGTCAATGTACTGTATGTTCTATCATAGGTATCATTTACACTGGGGACGCTGGGGACATGTCCCCACCTCTTTTTGAAATGGCCAATTTTGTCCCCATCACTTTTTAAAAGCATAATTTGTTAAAAATGTTTTGAAAAACAGATTGCACCAAGAAATGTTAACTAACAAATTACAACATTTTGAGAAATTTGCACAATAAGTATACATACATTGCAATGTAAATATGGAAAAAACAAATGTGCTTTGTCCAAAAAAAAGTAAAGATTAAAAAAAAAAAAAAAAAAANAAAAAAAAAAAAAAAAAAAGGATTTGATGTGATCCATATGGATGACTGTTACTTGTGCAGTTGACGTTGTTGTGTGTTAAATGCTGAGTATTTTCAGATTGTTGACTCTGTAGTAGCCTAGGCTATGCCCTTTTGATGTGCCATTATGCAGCTTTTTTTCCTGCCATAATCATCTACTCTGACCTCATACCAACCCCATGACATTACCTAAAATCGCATATGTTGAAGACCATTTAAAAAAAGTTTTTTGATCTGACCCCTTATGTCCCCACCACTTTTCAACACAAAACAATGTCCTTATATTCTATGAATGTCCACTGAACATTACACTTTTTACAGTTTTAATTGACGTTTCACACAGTCTGTGACCTCTTTTGTATTAATCAAAAATAAACTTCATTGTTGTCATCCTGACTTAGCTAGAGCATAAATACAGAAGTCTATAGATGGTTTGGGGTGAAACTTTTCAACCCCCTAATGAAAATCTACTATATACAGTAACTGCCTAAAGATGATGACAATGAATGACTATGTGTTATTGAAAGCTGAAACTACACCCAGTACCACCATTGGCTTCAGACCCAAAAATGACCATATACAGTCCATGCCCTTGTATATTGATGACCGCTGAAATAACCTTCCTTACAGCAGAAAAAAAATTCCCTGAGTGCAACTGCTTTCATGCATTTTCTAAATCTTCTCTTCTGTGGAAGTCAGAGAACAGTGATGTTACGGATCTGTATCCTGATGTCTGAGAGAAGTTGAACGTCACCTGGTTCTCAGTATTCGTTCCCATCTGAAGCATAGCCAGCCAATCCAAAATATTTTCAAAGGTGCTGCTAGACTTTTTCTTGTCTGATGAAGATCCAGGTAAAGATGGCTCTGGTCTTTCTTTGCTGACTGTAGGGGAAAGAAAAAAAGAGATAAACAGCCGATGGTGTTTTATCAGAACTGCGGTGAATGTTAGAGATTAAACATTCACTTTGAGACTTACAGTTTGGGAGCAAAATGTCCATGCTGCCCTGAAGAAGATTCGTTAATCGCAGTATCTTCTCATCCAGTTTTTCAATTTCTTGGCTGATTTTTGTCTCTAGGTTTTCCTCCTTCTCCTTTCCATCCTTCTTCCATTGACCAGTAGCCTTGGGTTTTATTTTTGGCATCTCAGGAACTATTGAGTCATCAAAACAAACGATTAAAAAAAAAGATTATTTATGTCACAATGAAAACTGAATGTTATCTCCATTCTGGCCTCATACTCACCCCGCAATTTGTATTTCATGGGTGTGGCGCTTCCCTGGATCTCATTCTGCAGATCAACGAGTGTTTGCCTGAATCCCTTCATCAGCTCTAGCTCTCTCCTCCTGTATTCCTTCTCCAGTCGTTGATTAAAGACCTGCACCAGCTCCATCCTCCTGAACTTCTCGTCAATTCTCTGGTGGATCTCATTCATATCAGGACAGAAGAGCCGGCCATCATTCCCTGCCACCATTTCCTCTATCTTCTCAAAGAGGTCAGTAACTTGACTCATATCTGATTTCTTTTTGTTGTTAAGGACATGGTACCGGTTCTCACACCATTCTACCAACTGCCGCAGCACATCTGGTTCCCTCTCAATATGCTCCTCAACAGATTTGTCTGCTAGTCTGTCTCCATAGGTGAACAGAACTATGGTATGTTTCCAGATGCTGGCATCAAAGAGGTTCATGTGTTCCTCCATGGCTACCTGCTGAACTTCTCTGAATGACACATCCAAGGGAACAACCAGCAAAACTGCATGAACCCCTGCTGGATAGAAAGACAAACCTCGGACAATTTCTGTGTCCATCTCTTCAGTGCAGCCAGAAGAGTTCTTAGTCCAGCCTGGGGTGTCAGTTACTGTGACCCGTCTGCCAGCAACTTCCCCCACATCCGTTAGACAGAAATCATTCTGACAGGTGGCGAAGACTTCTTTGTGCAGCAGGATGTTTCCTGTCGCACTCTTGCCAGACGTTTTTTGGCCAAACATCACTATCCTCAGCTCCTGTAGTTTATTTCTAGAGCCTGAGAAGAAAATGACATTCCACTCATTAAAAGGTGAAAGATCGGCATACTGTAGATACTCAATAGGCAGTGAGAAATTGTTATATCACTATCACTATATCGCTGTCACTAATAGCAGCAATTTCACAGTACATTAATTCTGCTGTAAGTTTGATAGACACTCTGAGATTTTGATTCAACTCAAAAGTCATTTTTTAAGACCTAGTATGAGCAAACAGCATCAAACAGCAGTTATTCCAAATTCAAATTACTGATAGCTAAGTTTGAATAACAATTTATTGTGTACATTATGTCAATTTTCAGCGAGTTCACAAGCCAAAATAACAAAGATGACAAATATTTGCTGCCTGAACTGCTGGTGAACCAGTCACAAAGGCTAAACTATTCTGTTGTGACAGAAAGTCTCAAAATCCTTGATGACATATGCCAAAAGAAAAACTACAAGACTTAACAACGCTGACTGAAAACACACTTAATGGGATGATTACTTTATAACACTGCAAGCTATGGCCCCCAGAATGACTATCGACCACCTTTGACAGCCTTAAAATTTGCTTCACCAAACTGGTACACTGCAAGCTTCAATCTATATTCTATCCAAGCTTCGATTTACTCCCACTGTGTGAACACAGGAGTGAAAATGGCAGATTAATTTCTACGTGAGAATACATCATACCTCTGAAACTCGCTCTTTTGTTCAGGACTTTACTTTGCCTCAGTTCTGCTCCTTATTCCACTTTGATTCTTTTCTCCTGGATGCTCAGAAGGATCTGCTCATCTGGGACAAAGTAGTTCCAGCCATTTCCAGCTACAGTTTTGCTGATTTTCTGCAGCAGCTCTGTGATTTGACGACCATCATCTGCATTCTTGTTGCTGATGACATGGAATCTGTTGCCACATTGGTCCACGAGTGACTGCAAGGCCTCTCCCTCACCTTCGATGTACTCCTCGATGGTGATCGTTCCCAGCCAGTCACCTCTGGTGAAAACTACAACGGTATGTTTCCACACGTCTCCGAGAAGCTCCAGGTGGGATGTCATGGCATCCTTGTGGATGGCATTGAAGGATGCGTCTGCATCTACCACCAGCAGGAAGACATGGGGCCCAGGGGGGCACAGAAACATGCTGTACTCTATTTCCTCTTTTATTGCTTCAGGAGTGTCAAAGGCATGAAAGCCTTTCCACCAACCTGGAGTGTCAACCAAAGTTATTTCTGTTCCGTCCACGTAGCCGCACCTGGCAACTGAGTGTGCGGTTCTTTCCCCATTTTCTTTCTCTTTGATTCCTAAGATGGTGTTCCCTAGTGAGGTTTTCCCAACACCTCGACTTCCCAGAAGGACGATCTGGAGTTTTGGAATGGGTTTCATTTCTGTTATCAGACAAAACAAATCAAATTTAGGTGTGGAGTGTTCATAAAGTCATACATTTTGTTGAATTGAGAGAGAAGGCCCAGGGACTGTTGCAAATGGCTATAAATCACATGAATAAGTAATATTATTAAAAAAAAGAGAGAGAGAGAGAGATTTGTAAAGATTTCAAATGAATAACTCAATGAATGATATGTTGCTGATCAAATCAGAAAAGGAATCTATAGATGTACTGCAAACAAATAAATTGTTGGAGTTATAATCAACTATGTTTTACCTAAAGAAACTGAAGACAAATAAATAGGCAAACACCCTAAATAGTATTTATGGGGGAAATTAAATAACAATATGTTTTTAATTTTATTAATTTTTTAACTGGATTTTGTAAGAATCCTCAAGATTTAGCAAGCTTTTGTGATACAGATTAGCACAGTTTTCCCACATTAAGCTGTGCCATGTAAATAAGAATTCAACTGGCAAATGGAAAAGTAAATGGGTGCCAGTTGGCATATTTAAGTGCAAACACGTCTTCCTCACATTGTCAAGCACAGGTGTAACTAATAACATTCACAATGGCTGCATTCCATTGAGGTATGTCGGTGCCAGAGCCTTCATATTGTGCATGCTGGCTGGCTGGCGCACTAAATGGAAGAGCCTTGTTAATCTTATTTGTTACACCTGTTTTCACTGAAATGAAGTATTATACAGTACAATCCCCTTTGTTAACACTGAACTTAATAAGAGAAGTACATTACCACACTAGACAGTTTATATAATGCTGTGATCAACAAGCTTCATGAGTTAGATCATGGAGTTAAAGGGCCATACTGGTGATTTTTCATGTTTAAGCTGAATTAATACTACCCACATCCATGTTATTTTCCTGCCAATCATTTTACAAAAGATAAAATTATATTTCAGTTTTCTTGTTATTTTGCCAAATCCCATAATCTTTCAAATTAAATGTCCAAGTGATACATCCACCTTAAAATTTAATGTTTCACTTGTTAACATGTTTGACTAATTGTAGAAGGAGCAGTCATTATAATTCCATTGTACAAGCCATCCTGGGACTATATTCCTTGGCGGAGACATACATTTTCTTCTGTGCAGCTACCTGTTAAATAAAGTTACTTTGACAGAAATATTTCTTATATGTCATGGTTTGCTGTGATGACTATGTATCTCAAGCATGTTTCAAGTCTCTACAAGTTGATTTTAATAACCTGCTAGAATGAACTGAAGTTGATGGCAGTTTGTAAGGTAGGAAAAACAATTGTAATATTTACGCTCCACTACTATATTTTGGGAATGCTTGTCAGTAACATAAAGTGTATGTAGGTTGTATAGATTGGGTTCAAACATGCAAAAGCAACGGCATGGTCCTTTAAACTGTGTTGTTATTGATCTACAAATTCCACTTTGTATTTACAGTAGGTATTAATCAATCAATTTTAGTTCATCTTCTGATGAGTATGGGATCTGTAAATATACCTGTTTATAGATCCTACTTTAGTTTCATCTATAATGATTGATTCATTCATCTGTTTTCTCTCTCAGTAATATTCCTAATAATTTAATGGCCCTCCACAAATCTAATGATTATAACTGTCAACAGTCAGCTTGTACTGTGAGATTCACCTGGAATGAGTGTTTTCACATGTTCTCTTTGCTCTTCTGCTCTCCTCCGTCTCTTTTCTGCCCGCTCAGCCACTTCCTGCTGCTTTTCTCTAATGATGTGAAGAGTTTGCTCATCTACCTCATAGTAACCACCGCTGTTATATTTCACCATCTCGTCTATCTTCTCCAGCAGCATCATGACCTGCGAGGAGTTGCTTTTTTCCTTGTTATTAAACACGTGGTACCTGTTTCTGCACTTTTCTATTAACCAATTGAGTGCCGCTCCCTCGCTCTCGATGTGCTGCTCGACCGTCTTCCCCCTGAGAAAATCCCCACAGGTGAACAGCACCATGGTGTATCTCCAAACTCTCTCGCCCAGCAGCTTCATGTGCTTCTCTAGGGTTCTTCTCTGCTCCACGGAGAAAGCAGAATCTATAGGAATACTGAGGAGAAAGACATGTGGCCCAGGTGGACACTTTGATGGATTCAGCTTGAACCTTTGCTTGTCCCTCTCCGGGATCTCGGTGAGGGAGAGGGAGCTGCTCCACCCAGCTGCATCCACCACGCTAAGCCTCCTGCCTCCGACCACTTCGTGTCTCAGCTCAGCCTGAGCCGTTCTCGTTCTGCCACACTCAAACCGTTCTTTTCTCAGTATGGTGTTGCCAGAAGAGCTCTTGCCAGCCCATCTCCCACCAATCAGGATGAGCCTGATCTCAGGCACAGTGTTGCTGTCTTTGTTCTCTGTAAGAAAAAGAAAAAACTTGAAAATCACATCTTTTCTTTTTTTTTTTTTTTTTTNTTTTTTTTTTTTTTTTTGAACAGATGTCAAGCCTTGACCCTCCCAAATTTAATCATTTTTGAGAGTTTGCAAATTATCCTCTCTTGATTTGATGACAATGTGTTTTGTCAGAAGAGTTCAGAAAATTTTGCATGTGATCTGGCAGCTGAAGAGGATGAATATCACCAAAACTGGCGTGACAGGGTTATCACATGATACCTTAATGTGTCTCTGCCTGCTTAGATGACTGATAGAAGTGAAATGTTTTGCCTGTATTGTCTCATGATTTTGTGTCAGAGGTATTTTTTTAATGTATTAATCGCATGAGAGACTGATCCTTTGCAGTATTACTCTACTGAAGCCTGAAGAATGACAAGACAAGACCTTGTACGGCGAGATCAAAACAGTGAAATATTTTTAGAATGATGAATATGCAAATGTTTTAGAGGTAAAAAAGTTAAGGAACTGAGATCAGTGAAATCAGTGAGTCATCATTTCCCCTAAAACACTCAAGCTGTGTGATGTCAGGAAAGAAAAAGATACTTTACTTATAAAAATATTCAACTGCAGGCTAGTTGGAGGAAGTACAAAGCAGTTACTGGAAATGGAATCAAATGTTTCTTTAAGCTTTATGCAGAAATGAATCAGGTCTAACTGGTTTTATTTGGTGCTGTAGAACAGTCTGTGTTCAATACCAAACCAAAGCAGTTAAAAAAAAAGATTAAAAAAAAACAAACCTTCCCTTATCCTCAATAGGTCAACCGAAATCTGAATCTTGACCAAAACATAATTTAATTTGAAGATAAATTTCACTGCAGCTTCACTGTCTTTTATTTGGTTGTCCTTTATTTCAGTACTTACTGTCACAATGAAAGTCTTTTTGAATGGAATATAGTCTTTAGTTGTTAGCACACTTTGACAAAAAAAAAAAAAAAAANAAAAAAAAAAAAAAAAGAAAAAATAGTAAGACTGTCATGCTAACTTTTATGTATATTGAGAAGTTGACGTATTTCATTAAACTCCTGCCAAAGAGGTACCAAAGTGTGTTTATTTCAATGCAATTTCTTTGCTTTTTTGATCATGTAAGTTTTGTGTTGTTCTTTGGTTGCCAATTCATTTCAGGGCAGTGAGGTATGTTAACATGATGGCTATCAGTGTAAACGCTAATTAACTTGCTGAGCCTATTAACGTTATGAGGACGTGATAAAGCTGCATTGTTATTTATTTCCCGCTGTCGCTACATTTAATGCAGCTTACAGTCAGTTTAGTGGTTGTAAAAAAGGGAAGCACAAATTGAATTTCACTGAACCACCAGTGCAGAGTCCTTTATTCTAGTATGTTACAACTGGGAAATGTGTGGTCATATTTGATCTGAAGTGAGACACTGGCCATTTTGACAAATTGTGGCTTGAAAATCTTGACAAAAAGGGTCATTTTCTAAATTAATAAAAAAAAGTTTTAGTTCTTGTACATTTTTCTATAATTTTGATTTCTTAAGATTTTTTTGAGGCTTTCTTTTATCTTTTATTGTCAAGATTTTTCTAGATTTTCTTTTTTGAAGTCTTTAAAAAGATTTATTGTAATGTTTTCCTTTATAATCAAGCTGAAGACTGTAATCGCTGATATTTTTCTTGACTTTTTTTTTGTCTTGAATCAAGGAACACATAGAAAATTAGCAGATTTAGCAGAAATGTCAAGATTTTTCTTGCCAAAATTTCTTATGATTTAAAAAATATATATTATTTTTTTCAGTGCAGCCATGCTGAATGTGGCAAATGAAAACCAAATTCAATGAAAAGTAAAACTGCAAAACTGACTTTAGACTCCACCCGAAACCAAGCAGCAACACATTTATCTTGCAGAGTATCGCTTAAATGAGTCACTGAGTGTGTCCTCCATTGTTTCTGGTCTTCTTGTATATCAACAGGTATCGCTGAGAGCTCTGCAGAAGTCAGTGCTGATAACGTCTACCTGAAATTTGTCTTCAGGTAATATATGTGAAGAATACAGAAAACACTGGGCTGATTCTTCTTGGTCTTCCAGTCTGCGCACACTTCCTGTCTCAGCAAACTACAACAAAGTACGTGGCTATCTGTGCACATGTCAAACTGGTTTTACCAGTCAGAATGGGGAGTTGTCAAAGAAAGAGTCTCATGACTTCTCTCGATTGCAGGTCACACTCTTTATTTTCATGTACATGGGATGGGATGTATTGACATGGATGGTTCCATACAGCTTTGAAGTTTGAACAGACAGACAGAATAAGCAATAAGGTTTCTTATAGTCAATGTTGAGTGATGTCACATTGATGTGATGCCATTCAGGATTGTGTATGAGTTGTCTACCAGACATTCTGGCACCTCTAAGACATGGTGACCCTGTTGGCCCAAGACCACTTTGGCGAGAACACTGCATTCCTTTCTCAAGATAATACAAGAATGAATATAACATCAGTAACATGAAGAACATGGATAGAAGGACCTGGATACATGAGGTTACATAGATATATGAAATATGAAGTTAGATACTGTACATTCACTTTAATTCTCACAGAGTTTTTCCTGTAAATAACACAGGTACTAACTGAAAACTACAGCTCATAATGTTGTTGGCTTTCTGGTCACAATGTATGGCTTTCTGGTCTAGTTTAAAAATTTAAAACCTCCTGAGATTTGGTAACCACCAGATCATGTATGTATTTTGAACAATGCTTGCAAAATGCATACGTCAATAAAGATTTTAAAAAGTACGAAGTAGAAATATCTTTTAGTCTGGATGAATGTATCCCTTGCACTTTGGAACCAATTGCTTTGCCTTCTTTTCAAGCTTCAGCAGCAACTCTCCACACACTCTTCTCCAAGTCAGTCCATTTTTTTATAAGCTCAGTCTCCGAGCTCTGTCTGTCTGGACGTCTTTAGCTCCATTTCTGCAGAGGGCAGCAGATTTTCCTTCAGCATGTCTTGTTATCTGAAGCTGCTGTATTAATTTTAATCTCTATCCTAACAACAGCCCTCTCACCTCTTTGCTACAGAACACATCTTTCAGAAGTGACACCAAAAAAAAAAAAAAAAAANAAAAAAAAAAAAAAAAATAGTGCTTGGCTACTTTAAATGGGTAGCACATTTTCTTACATGATTTTGGGAGACTGACAGTATTTGCATGGCTTGTTTAAATGGTGGTGGATGAGCCTGAGTTTGTTACTTGTTTCTGCAAACTGACTGTTCCTATTCATTAAATAACACACCCAGTGAACTGCTTTTGTTTTACCTTAAATATGCTGCTGGCCATAATTAAATGAAAGTGAAATAAATGCACCTTAATCATGTTCATTCTCAAGCCTCAAAACAAGAATAACACCTAGAATAGAGTCTACGTTTGCTACTGACAGCACATAAAAGGCATGAACAAAAGCTACAGGATGTGAGATGCATATGTATGTCTTTTAAAGTAAGATACATCATATTGTGATTGTAGCACACAGTACAGTTAGTTTGACAGATATGCTTCACGGCATGTCTTACATCATTAAGAACCATTATAATTAAAAAAAAAAAAAAATCCAGATTTTAAATTAATATCTAGTGCAGCTTGAGACTGTAAAACAATATTCTTCTATGGATGGATGACAAATTAAAGGGAAAAAATGATCATTAATGAATACAAAAGTGCAGATGCTTTCAGACAGCTGCACTGCACGAGACAATTTCAGCAAGGATTATCCTACAATGATCTGTGGCATGTTTAACATGCAGAGCACACCCAACTGGTTGTGATTTTGGGTCAGATTGACACAGAAAATTGTGACTTTTATTGTGGGTTCATCATTGGTAGGCCAGTCACAAAGATGCTCATTCTGTTTGTGTTTGTCAGAATGTCAATGCAGGTTGTGATTAGACTGTCAGCAAGAACAGTCCATTGTCAATTACATAGAGAGGAATTCTATAGCAGGTGGCACGGTGGCTTGTTGGTTAGCACTGTTGCCTCACAGCAGGTCCTGGGTTTGAATCCAACTAGGCCCTTGATAGGCTGGCGACCTGTCCAGGCTGTACCTGCCTTTCACCAAATGACCACTAGATATAGGCTCCAGCCCCCTGTGACCCTGAATAGAATAAGCGGGTATGGATGATGGGTGGATGGAATATTATAGCTCTCATCATCAACATGTGTGCACAATTGAGAAATCCATGGCGCAAAGACTATAGTCAATGGCCTACAAAGATGTGGACAAAAGGGATATAGTCAGATGAGTCACTCTTCACAGTATTCTCAACAAGTGTGGCGTACAACAAGAGAATGGTAGGTCTGAATGCTGTGCTGTTATGCTGTGGGGGGTAATTTTCTGGCATGGTTTGGGTCCACTACTTCCCTTAGAGGGAGGGCTCACCTCAAATCAATACAAAGTTTTTCTGATTGATCATCTTTATCTTTTGATGAAACATTCTAGTGGGAGTGATCTCTTCCAGAATGACAACGCCGCCATCCATAGGTCACAAGGGGTCACTGAATGGTTTCGTGAGGATGACAATGATGTGAGTGATATGTCATGGCCTTCGCAGTACCTAATCTCAACACAGTCGAACACTTATGGGAGATTTTGCTCTGACATATTAGACAGCGCTCTCCATCGCCATACTCAAAAGGGATTATCTTTTAGTAGAATGGTGTTCCATCGTCCATCAGAGTTCCAAAGACTTGTACAATGTATGCCAAGGTGCACAGGAGCTGTTCTGGTAACTCACAGGTCCTAAGACAGTTTATGCTGGTTTTTCCTTTAATTTACTTTATCTGTATATCCTCCAGATGAGAGTGATTCTTTAGCTGCCAGGATATAACTGCTTATCCAACAGACTGGACATCTCCATCCAGGAGAGATCCCACTGCACTTCTGTCACATCCTGCTTGGTCTTGGGAAGCTGCACTGCTGGTAGATCCTCTTTGGAGCATGACCAGCAGCTATGAGCGCAAAACATCTGGTACCTTCAAACAAACAGGCAAGCAGTGAGGCATTTACCCAGTGCTTTTGATTTGGGATTTGTATCAAGAAATGAAGACATACAATGGAAAGTGAAATATAACATGAGCAGGATTTTACAGATCCTGCAACTGACCTGTAGTGATAAACGAGCCAAATGGTTAGAGGAATAAAGAGCAGAAGTCCGATCCCACAAGATAACAAGGTCCATTTCCAGGTGCCTGATCAAGGGAAGGAATATTTGATTTAATGTGTCAATATCAGATATACTAACAAGTAATTAAAATTGCAGCCCTTGGATGAGCTTATCCAATAGTTCACATGGTGCCTTCAAGTCTCATTGGAAATCTCATAATTATGAGATTGGGGCATTCAAGTGCTACATAATATTTAATATTTATTATTAATATTATTTACAATATATGTATTTAATTTTATTATTATTTTATTTACCAAATACAAAAACAAACAAACAAATAAAAATCTAAAAATTGCACACCTAGTACACATCTCCTGAAGTTTAGGTAGCTGGAGTGTTGCTAAATAAACAAGCTGTCTTTGTCAAAAGAAAACAAAAGGAAACAAAAAAGGTATTTTCCCATTGTGTCCATACTGTTCAAAACAAAACCACTTGATCATTATTTCCCAAATCAAAAGCTGTAACTTCCTTGCATGACTCTCTATCAGGTGAACACACCTAATGAGTGGGTGGAAAATATAAAGTGTTGTGTTACTCAAGTTCCAACGCTGAGAACCGCAGACATAATATAAGTGTTCATTAACAGCTGCAACCAGGTCAAGACATGTTGTGGTACATAGTGATCTACAGGATCAATAAGGCCCGATGTTATGTTATAACAATAAAGAACAAAATTCTTAAAAAAAAAAAAAAAAAAAAAAAAAATGGACACCACATTTAACAGACTAGCTCAGTTTAAAATCATTTGTAACTATCTGTCTAGATTCTTTTGTCTCCAGTATAAATATTCATAATAAGCATTAACTGAGCACCATTTCAAAGATTTGAATTGGTGCATAAAGAGCTTCAGCACTGCTGATTAAGAAGTAATAACCTGATTAATTTTTAATTCATAATTTTAGTCTTTTTTTTTTTTTATCATGCTGAAGACCTTTAACATTGAGAAGGGCAGTGCCCGATAGGTTTAAAATATAAACTAAATTTTATAAAATGCCTCAGATTTTGCTCATAGAGGAAAAAACATGAAGTTTTACATATGCATCAGTAACCTGTTTCACCATTTCAGCACTGCATAAATATCTTTTTATATTCATATTTTTATAATTATTTTCTTATACTTATTTACTATTATTTCTATTTTATACTTACACTTATTATATTTGCACTATGCTGTCTTGGAAGATGCTTCGCTGTTTTAGCAAATGACAATAAATGTTCTTGTATCTAAGTCTCAGTAAACAGTATTTTGGTGATGTGGAGGTGAAAATATCCCAAAACAAGAAGAGAGTGCATGCCTCCACCAAGGCCAGTAAAATTCCAAATTAAAAAAACCTCCCCACTCTTGCACCCCACCCCCTACTGTGAAAGCCTCCGCATTTTGAACCACCATGCTAAATTTGATTGAAATCGGCCCATTGGCATTGATAAAAAAAAACAAACAAAAAAAAAACAAAACAAAACAAAAAACTTCTTCTCGATCCTGGATTGACAATATGATCCTAATTGCCTCCAAAATGTAACCACTTCTTATCTGCCTTATCTGTCTGTCCTCCAATTTTCATCCAAATGCGTCCGGAACTTTTCGAGATATCCTGCTAACAAACAGACAAACAATGCTGATCGCATAACCTCCTTCACTGAGGTAAAGATGCTACATTTAGGTTAAAACTGAATCTATGTTGAACTAATCTCAGTATTTAGACGTGAGTGAAACTAAATATAGTCGATGATTGTTTGTGTAAAACTGCACACATGGATAAATAATCAAAGAAACATCAGCTGGGACCCTGGCTGCATATAATGTCTAATAACTTAGACTTTACTTCTTTACCTGTAAACTCTTCACCCAAAAAGCATTGTAAAAACTGAATTTATGATCAGGTGACTGTAGAAACAATGTGAAATGAGTTTACCATAAGAAGAGACTGCTGTCATACCTGATGAGTTGCCTAAAAGACAAAACAAATGTTATTTTGGAGTGATGCTAAACAGAAAGATGAACCATGAAATCAGATAAACTCAGAAAGTTGAACTCCCTCACTCCTGACTGATAACCAGCTCTCTGGACTCTCCATCTTTCCATCCTGGGATACACATTTGTAGAAGCCTTCATCTGCTTGTGTCACATTGTTTATAATCATCTGTATTTCTTTGTCGGAACTGAAGGAATTGTGGGTAAGAACTTCCTTGCCATCTTTGAAGAAGGTGGTTTTATTGCGGTTGCTGCTCCAGTACTGACAAAGTAACACGACCTGATCTCCCTCTGATACAGGGAGGGCGGGGCTTTTCAAGATGATGGTACCATCTGTGGGATAAAAATCAGCACTTTAATAGACAAACACCTTTACTGCCTTATAATGTTTGTCAGATATTTAACCCTCTACAGTTATTTTAGGTGGCAAAAAAAAAAAAAAGTTAAATTGCAAAAAATAACTTTGGTGCATAGAAGCTTAAAGGGCCATACCATCCATTTTGCATGTTTGAGCCTAATATATTCAATTTTCATACACGTAACGTTACTGACAATCATTTCCCAAAGCATACTACTGGAACGGTGAATTAAAACTTTTTTTTCTACCTTCCATACCGTGATTGGTTTCACTTCATTCCGGGATGCTATTAAAATCAACTTGTTGATACTTGAAACATTCTTGGGATAGGCAATCCATCATTGCAAACAAGATGTATATTCAGGGTTTTATTTTTTAGAAGTTATGTAATTTTAGCATTTAAGTGCAATAAAAAGCGCAGATGAATGTATGTCTCCAGCAGGGAATATAGTGCCAAAAGAAGACCCGCGTTTATTGAAAAATTTAAATGACCATGACTTCATAAGGCTGCGTAACTGTTAGCAGGTGAAACATCGATTTTTTAAGGCAGGTGTATTGCTTGAATATTTGATTTTGAAAGATTAAGAGATTTTGCAAAATATCAGGAAAGCTAAAATATGGTGTTATCCTTTGGGAAATGATTGTCAGTAACATAACATATATGAAAATTGAATATATTAGGCTCAAACATGCAAAATGGACAGTATGGTCCTTTAAATCCTCAGTCTGTGATTCTTGGCACATTAGCTTCAACACAGAACACACAGTGGATCATGGGTGTCAAACTGGTTCCATGGAGGGCTGAGAGGCTGCAGGTTTTCATTCTGACTAAACCCTTCTGCTCCTCCTCTCTGAGAGTGTACAGATCACCAAAATTAGCTGGTGTTTAGTTTTCATGTTTTGTTGGACCGAAAACAGGCCTGTCAGCCCTTCATGACACAAGAAAGACGTGATTACTAGACTAAAGAATATTTAGTCTTTATATTAAAGAATAATATGTTTGGGGTTGATTTCATTCCCAGTTTGCCCAGTATCAGAGACTCACAGCTCACTGTGATGCTGACTGTGTTACTGCGTCCCTCTGCGCTCTCACACCAATACAGCCCACTGTTCCCACTGTATACACCAGCGAAGACACACACGTCGGGGATGTCTGCACTGATAGCACCTTCTAGTGGCGAGCATGACTCATTGTGGAAGTCTGCGCTCCTCAAACCAAAGTCCTGAGAAAACTGATTCAGAGTCCAGGCTGAGGAATTAATCTGAGACACGGGGCACTGCACTGCAAAACGCTCCCCCCGGAAAATCTGTCTGGTGTCAGGAGTCATAGTCAGTGAGGGAGGAGGCAGCTCTGGAAAGTGAGTGAGAGAGAGAGAGAGAGAGAGAGAGAGAGAGAGACAAGAAAGACTTAGCAAAGCATGATCAGCACCATGGAAGTTACTTGACATGTATACATCATCAACATCAAGTCAGTCTCAAGTCTTGGCGCTCAAGTACCAAGTCAATTCAGACAAGTCACAAGTCAAGTCACAAGTCCTAAGCTTTGAGTTTCAAGTCCTAAACAAGTCATACTGTGCTCTATACCATATATAATGCAAGGGTAATGATGTGTATAATCATTTTACACAAATTGTGGATTTTTTAAAAATTTGTATTTATTCAAGATAAAATATATAATTTAATGAAACTATGACTGTAAAAACTTAATATCATAAATAATAATATAATATTTAACTGTAAAATTTTTAATCTTTGGTTTGGGGAAGGTGACAGGTCTTCCCAAGTCATAAAGGTTCAGTCCAAGTGAACTCACAAGTCAGTGGTGTCAAAGTCAAGTTGCAAGTGTTGCTTGTGATGATTATATTGAGTCTCAAGTCAGCAAATTTGTGATTCCAGTCCAAGTAACACAACTCAAATCCACACCACTGCTATAAATGCCTGGGCCGTACATGGCACCGTAATCTACATAACTATATATGTTGCTGACTAAAAACAAAATTGTTGTCATGAAATTGCCAAATGATTAAAAATATGTGTTGTTGCATTGGCATATTCCAAAAGTTTACAATATGAGCACAGAATTAAATCCTAAAATGTCAGTCATGTGTAGCTGCTTACACACTGGAAAAAACCTTCCCTGAGTCCCATAACAGAAACCTGATGCTTTGTTGCAAATCTCAGCTTATCCTGTACCTCACCTGACACACTGAACCTGATTGGCTGGCTGAGAAACACCACGGTGGAGTTGGAGTTGTTGCCCCCCTGTTTGGCTTGGCACCAGTAGCTGCCTGCGTCCTCTCTGGTTACTGCAGTGATGAAGTAGCTGTCACCAGAGACCAGGTGCCTGGGGTTCGGGGTCAGAGCGGAGCGCGGCCTGAACCACTGGTAGCTCCACACAAACGTGGAGCCTGGCACGACTCTGCACTGCAGCAACACACACTCACCCAGGTAGATGTTTGACCCCGGAGGCCAAACAGATACGCTGACCTTGGGAGTCTCTGCAGAAAGATAAAAACTTTATTGTTGTTTTTTTTTTTCTTTCTTGTGTCAAATATACTGTAAGAGTGTGTGTGTGTGTGNTTATTGTTGTTTTTTTTTTTCTTTCTTGTGTCAAATATACTGTAAGAGTGTGTGTGTGTGTGTGTTTGTCTTTTCTAGTACCTTTAGATATAGCAAATTGGGCAACAAATGCTGCTACACCTGAAATACAGAGAAATGTTTTAGAAAATGTGCCTCCTTATCACACACAAGAATACACAGATCCAGAGGCCAATTTTCATCCCCGCTTCTGAGATCTCTTATGTAGGTGTTCAAATAGAGCTTGTTCATACCACATTGGCAGCATTTTGGGAATGTTGGTCCCACAATTCCTGCAATTATGCTTTGACAAATCAAATGTAATGGATTAACATGAGCACCACATGCAGCTCAGGTGGCAGCAAGCCAACAAGTCGGTTTTGGGCTTTGAGCTACTGCATTATATCACCAAAATATTTAAAAGTATAACTACAAAAGTGAGAGAATGATAAAGCCAGATTTAAACTGGAGGGGCTGTTGTTAGAGTGCATACCTCCACCAAGGATATATATATACATATATATATATATATACACACAGGTATACACACACACACACACACATNCCACCAAGGATATATATATACATATATATATATATATATACACACAGGTATACACACACACACACACACATATATTTCATTTCTTTTTGGGCCATTTTGTCTCAGCTTGTATATATGTATATATAATATGAATAATATATGAGTATATATATGTGTGTGTGTGTGTGTGTGTGTGTGTGTGTGTATATATATATATATATAGAGAGAGAGAGAGAGAAAGAGAGAGAGAGAGAGAGAGAGAGAGAGAGAGGAGAGCTTTACATTTCTTAATGAGTCTGTTTAAGTGATGATCATCATCCCCATGGGAGTGGAAGGAATGTACACACATTTTCCGCATTTTTCTGTTGGACAGTGAAACACACACACACACACACACACACACACACACACACACACACANACACACACACACACACACTATGACAGTAACAAGGTTCTGATTATAACTCATTGTTGTCGAGGGTGACATTTGCCAGGATTTGGCAGCTCACACCAAATCTTTTCCATTAGCGCTATTCAGATTCTGCAGATAATTTTAATGCAGCACTCTGAAAATTCCCAGCTGCTGCCTAACAGCCTGGTAAAAATTTATACCCCTGCATGCTGATATCTGCAACAGCGAATACATCACAGCTCTGATTCCAGCTCAGCACTGCTTTGACAGCTGAGTGCAAATCACCCTGAAAGTGCCAAAAAAAAAAAAAAAANAAAAAAAAAAAAAAGTAAACCTGGACGTAGTTTTATTTACTTCAAAGTAGAATGACTTAACACTTAATGGAATATCACTGATTTTCCCTGGAACTTTGCCCATTATTTTGCCCCAGCTCCACTTTTGTACTGCAGTAAACTGATAAAACCTAATCTAGATGCCTGATTGCACATTCATTGGCAACAAAGAAGCAGGTGTGTGTCTCAGCTTCAATGTGTTACTCACCCAGAAGTGTGGAGATTACGATGATGTTCATTCTATCCAGGAAATAAATGCCAAAAATAAGGTGGCACACTTCTTTGTTTCTCTGAACAAAAAACAAAACAAAACTGAAAGTCACAATAATAATGTAATAATGTATTCATATATATCGTACAAGTTCAGTTATTTCCCTTAGAGGCTACAAGACAGAGAAAATACTATCTGTCAGGAGGAGCTCTGACTCATTATCATAGCAAACTCCACCAGAGATGGTCATCTTGGTGGAGACACTTCCTTCCTCCATCAGTTAACAGGCGGAGTCATTCAGAATGCACAGAATCAGAAAATCAAAGAGGTGGTGATCACAAAACCAACATGCAGTACTTTTACTAACTCTAAGCACTTCTTTAAAGGCATCACAAATCTGCTGTAAACCAAAAGTGAGCAATTATTTTTTAACATTTTTATACTTTTCTCTCTCCCTTTTAGTTCTGCTTCAGAATTCAGTATTTCTCAGAGGCCAAAAATCTGGAATTCATCATTCATGCTCTATCATGCACTTGCAATGGTTAAACATCGTTCATCATAATCTGATGTTGCAAAATTTATGTCAGCTGTAAAAAAAAAAAAAAAAAAAAAAGTGCATCAGCCTCCTATGGAAGAGGATTAGGGCCATTTGAAAAAAAAGTAGAGTTCTGAGATTAAAGTCAGAATTCTGAGAAAAAAGTCAGAATCCTGAGAAAAAAAAAGTCAGAATTCTGAGATTTAAGTCAGAATTCTGGCATTAAAGTCACATGGTATCATTTTGGCTGCAATGTCAGACCTAGATGACTTAGCTGTATTTCAGGCTTTCTTTCAGTTCTTTTTTCTCAGACTTCTGACTTTAATCTCAGAATTCTGATTTTTTTTCTCAGAATTTTGACTTTTTTCTCAGAATTCTGATTTTTGTTTTCCAGAATTCTGACTTTAACCTCAGAATTCGACTTTTTGTCCCCAAGTGGCTAATCCTCTTCCGTAACCTCCTTTCATCTGCACTACATCAACTTTTACAGCACATTTCCTTTTGATCCATTCATTTTGCGTGTGCGCGCTCTGTGCTTTCACGGGTACAGTAACTACAGCCACCTCATTACTCCTCAGTGATCTCCGCCTTCTGCTCAGCATCCCTCCCTCCCCTTCATCCTCCCCCTCCCCCTCCTCCTCCTCCTCCTCCTCTCCGCTGAGGGGAAAGTACAACAAATAACTGTGATAATAAAACTGCAGTATTGATGACTGTAATTTGCAGATGGCGGGCAGCGTGTTCCTCATGGTGCTGCAGNCCTCCTCCTCCTCCTCTCGTCGCTCCCACATCCAGCCTCCCAACATCCATAGGGTTTCTTCCAGGAAGCGTGTCGTCCAGTCGGATGCTCTGCTGGAATGCATGGCAGAGACCATCCTTTTTGTCCATGACTGAGAAAGGGAGCCGGTGGGGAGGGGGGGCAGACATGGCTTCTAAAGAGATCACTGCCTCTGGTTTCATCAGTGTAAGCAGAGATATGACAGGTGGGTACAGACAGCTGCTTGGCTTGCTTTTTTCTGTCTTGTTGCGGGAAACCTTGCATGCGTTCAGCTTTGGGATGCTTTTTCTCCGCGCGTCTGCCTGAGGACGCGACTCAACAGACGCATCGGCTGATTGTTATAAGCAACAACCTTTACATCCCGAAGCTTTTCTCTTTTCTGTGAATGTGTCTTAGTTATCTGCGGGTGANTTTTTTTTTTTTTTTTTTTTTTTTTTTTTTAAATAAGGCTGTGCGGGGAAATAGCAGCTGCTTTAAATCCGCCCCTCGGGGAGGATCAGGTAATAAAACCCCCAGCCTTAGGCCAGAGAGGAAAAGGGGCGTTGTGGAAATAACGGTGTGCACTCGTGGGTTTTTCATTTCCCCGCTATGTAAAAATCTATTTCGCGTTTTAAGCTACAGATATCCAGATTTTCCCCTCTAAATGAAACCCCATTGAGGAGTATTTTATCCATGTTTTTTCTGCAGTGGAACCAACCAGAGAGCGTTACAGTGATTGGACGCGTGCGCGTGAGTGTGCGTGTTTATGTGTGAAAGTGAAGCAGAGAGAGAGAGACACTGATAAAAACAGATGCTGACCGCCTCTTGCCAGCAAAACGCACAAATCTAACAGAAAGCGCAAATATTTATTCCTTTTTTTTTTTTTTTTCAAATAGAGCTTCCATATGTCAAATATCGTCTCCACGCACACGCACACAACACCCACTCCACACATGCTCAACGTAGCAGGGACTCTCTGCCGTGTTAATTACTCCTAATGGCTCTATTAGGCGCACTGTGATGATTAATCCAGTAGAATTCCTGCCTCTTCATTCAGTCACCTGCTGAGCTCTGCGTCTCTTCGTGCCCTGCCCACTGACTGACAGGAGTGGAGCATTGGGGTCACGGTGGCCCAGGTAGCCTGCAGGCCTGGGCAAGGTCATCTGAAAGAGATCTGGGCAATCCACATCCCATCAGGACTGAGATTATCATCATCATCTTCATCAGATCCGTCTTTTGTGCGTAGCGCTATCATTGACCCACTTCCTTAACTGTCCATCTGTCTCTCATAATTCTAATAGAGAACACATTATATCCACTGATGTAGAGATAATTAATAAAAGTGCGAGTAAAACCATTATCTGCCTTCTGGGATTATGATACGAGCACCCAAAATACAGATAAACTCTGTTCTGTCCAGTGTGACTTGTCCAGAGTCAAATTCCACTGTCTGAGCTTAGTATCGATTTCTCCATGAACTCACGGTGTGCAATCAGCAGTCATAGGATGGCTGAATATCACAATTTCTGCTAGCTTCATGCATATGTGTGTGCTAGTCACAAGACATTTCCTGAGGCTAAGGCAGGTTAGGGGGTCACAGCACCAACAGCAAGGCTATTTGAGGGATCCTCTCAGTGAAATGTGGAGGTTTCACACAGGGGCGGATCTAGGGTTAGTGGAGATTCAGGACTTAGCCCAGATCTTAGCCCAGTTCAAAGCTATTTTATATCTACCAAAACTAAATATAAATTTTCAGAAATGCTTAAGAAATGTAACAAATCCTGTTATATCTTGTAAAAAGTTATTTGAAGTTTAAAATCTTTTAAAACGAAAACCTTCACAATGATCTAAACAGTGGAGCTATATGGTGCATTATGTCCGTTCCATCCACCAATTTGGTCCGACCAATCCGTGCACAACACTGTGGTTCCACCTCGGCGATGAATTTAGGTAATTGCAAAAATGCTGCAGAAAATTCAGAACACACTGTTACAAAACAAATTTGGGGCTTTATGGAAAACATCCGGGGCTTAAGCCCCATAAGCCCACCCCTAGCGCCACTCCTGGTTTCACACTCATTCTTCCTAAAGCATATTGTTAACCATTTAAATGACAGGATAACTTAATTTGGTGAGCTCTTCAGAACAAGATCTCTCAGGTGGAGGTCTGTATATCATTTTTGATTCAGTCTCCAAGGAAGAAATGTATTTGCAGAACTTGCAAAAAACACTCCGCTTTAACAATGCGGCACTCAAGAAACCAAAGTGCATCTTTTATCCTGACTTCCAAATGGAGACGCTAGTGTGACTGTCAGGGCACATTTAGCTGTTCTACTGTTGCAGATTTGATCACTTTTCATTTTAAATGTTTGTATCTTGTACATGGAGCCAGCAAGCACTGGAATGTTTTATTTGAAATGTCACAACAAGTGTTTTGAAATGACATGGCTCCTAGTTATGAGATGAAGAGGTGGATACAGGCTTTCCACCCAAAGGTCAAGGTTGTTTACTGCTCAGTTTTGATTTGAACAAACCTGATTTATGAAGTAATCTTAAATCCATTTAAACGCTGGCACCAATGAATTTAGACATTTTAGCCCATTTACCTTGAATGATACTTTATATGAACCATTTTACAAAGCAAACCATAGTTTTTTCTTCCTGGCAGCCCTTGATTTTCATTCATTTCAGTGCAGTATATATTTAAACCAATTTGCAGAGGCTAGAAACTTGCTTGAGATAAAAGTCACTGTGTCATGTCTGCTTTTATTTTATTTATCGCAGAATAGAAATGCAGTAATGCAGTGCAGACTTCAAATCAGTCTACACTTGCTCTTAATAATAGCTTAACTTTGAAAAAAATAAAGCAGATGTGATGTTCAGATTTCAAGTCTGAAAGTAAATTAAATGAACTGGATCCAATGGCTGCCTGGAAAGTGGGAATTTTGCAGTATTCTGCAATTATGTAAAGTGTTTTATTGCAATTTGTGGTATCTGAGCTGAAACATGAAAAACAATGGTATGGTCCTTTAAAAGGCTGAGCTACAGTGGGAAATGAGTGAGAGCATCCTGTTTGTGTTGTCGTGTTTTTCAAACATTATTTATGTCTGGGTTTTCATCCACAGAAAGCATCAGGAAGATTATCGAAAAGTCATCAATCAAGTTTGTACGCAGCATTAAGCTTGACACCAAAAATGGCAAAACAGAGGACAGGATATTGGTAAGTTGATGGTTTCGGTCTGTTCGCTGAGGTCACGGATGGATGCAGACGGACTGATGCATGCTGATGCTTACTGATCCTCTTCCACAGTGTTAATGGATCTGTGTCATACTGAGGTAGAAGCTGGATTGCTGAAAAGCTCCATCAGTGAAGGTCTTTGATTTTTTTTTTTTTTTTTTTTTTGTGGTCAGTTACTAAGCACCCCTCTCCTGTGAGCATGATGGAAGATTGGGGAGATTAATATTGGATGGACAGAATCTGTGAGAGCTGGTGTGGACTCCCGAGCTCTTCTGTGCCTGTGAGTCCCACTGTGGAGACAGTAGGGGGGCTGAGCAGCTCGTAGCCTTTGATACTGGGGTGCTTTCATCAGAGAATATGGGACAGAGACACGAAAACTCTATTTGAGTGACTGAACATCTGCCAACTATGTGGACAGAATCTGGGGCAATGAGCTCTTGTAGTATGGATCCAGAATTTAGACAGGACCCTGGCTGTTTGCCTGGAGTGGAAAAATCCTAAATGTCGATGGAAATACACACCTGATGCATGCTCAGAGGACACATTTTGCTCCTTCCACATGGATAATTAAAAAAAAAAAACATCATTTTTCAAAAAGTTTTTATTCATATTTATTCACATTAATATACATCACAACAAGAACAAAACAATAACCACCCCCCCACCCAAAAAAACCCAAAAAACTTACATACGGTAACTCTCAAATATAAGTACACCACAAGAAAAAACAAACAAACAAACAAGACACCATTAAGTACCTTTAAGGTAACCCAGAAAGTTCCCCCATATTTCATATTTGTCTTTATCGTATTTTTCTATTCTTTTAATTAACATAACCTCATAAGCCATTGTTTTCACCAGTACATTCATCCATTCCCTGAAGGAGGGGTCTTCAGCACTTTTCCAATGCCTAAGAATAAGTATCAGTGCTGATACTATACCCAGAGTTAACACTTTAAACTGAGTCTTATTCATTCCTTTAACTTCATTTTATATTTAGGAATAAATACAAAAAATATATATTTAGGAATATATATAAAAATATATATTTTATTTTATTTATGTTTAGGAGACAAAGTTCTGGTGTCCGAGGAATAGGAAATCCCAACCTATCTTCCATAGTTTGCAAGGTTTTATCCCAAAATGGGGAAACAACAGAACCTAAGGCATGCATTAACATCAACTTTCTTTTCTTTACATCTCCAACATAAATCATGATCTAAAAGACCTTCTTTTTAATTTACTGGGAGTAAAACAATATCTGTGCAAAAAAAAAAAAAAAAAAANAAAAAAAAAAAAAAAAAAAGACACATTTTGCTCCTTCCACATGGGTAATATCCAAAAATTGTCTGTCTAAGAATGATCGAACCTTATGCCATCCTTAGTCTGACTGAAGTGAAGCTAATGTAGTACACTTATACTGTTTACAGACAAGTGACTCCCTCTACTCCTTGTGCAGTGAGTCAGATCCCATGATGAACCAATGAGCTTTTATCCTCAGTCGAGCTGGCTTCTCCTCGGCAGAGCAATGCTTCCACTCACCGGATACTCCAATGATTAATCCTGTGGTGAGAATAGAAAATTAGGAGAGTTTCTGCATGTACGGCTTTGATATTCAAAGACTTTGATATGTCTATCTAGCACAAACATCTCTGGCCAATATATGTCTTATTTACGGCTTCTTCTTCAAAGCTCGAGGTCTCGCTCCAGCTGGGTGTGTAGGGAAGATGGAAAAAAACTGGAGTTTGATCAGGCGTGCTGGGTTAGACTGTTGCGGAAAATTGATTTTTAAATGTGCTAAGGTTTTATATTTCACAGGAAGATTAGGCTCAGGTTGGAAATAATGAGGTTGAAGCCAAGTTAAGGTCACAATAAGTGAAAATGAAGTCGCCCTCTCGCCATTGCATCTTCATCATCCGAATTACCGTGTTGAGAAGCTTCAGTTGTCCCAAAGAATCACACAAGAGGAGATTAGAATATCTGTCCTGTACCAGCGCTCATGTATAATTATAAAATATACGTGTGGTCTTGCTTTGATGTGAAATACTTTGATAAGGTCCTCTATCTGTCTCTCCTGCTACATCAACGTGATTTACTCCAATTAAGTCACAAACTCTCTCTCACTCTTTCAACTACCCCCCCNCCACACACACACACACACACACACATACACACAGCTCATCACTGTAATGTGATATAATCTGGTCTTTTTAATCAACTCCTTCAGACATTCTTTGAAGTGACATGCACCTCTCTCTCTCTCTCTCTCTCTCTCTCTCACACACACACACACACACACACACACGCACGCACACACATTTTGAGTAACTTCATTTCAGACACCTCCCATACTGTGTGGGTGTCGAGGCTGTCAGTATGTGGCTCTAGGCCTGCGTCAAGCTCCGCTCTCAACAACAAATACAACAGTAGCGGGAGTGCTATAATTTAATTTCTGCTTTCCATTGGAGAGAGACAACCATGGTAGGGCCCGAGGAGGGCTGGGGGGGAGGTCCAGCAGGAGTGTTTTAGAGGGGCCATCAGAGAGAATAGAGTAAATGATTGGGAGCGACAGAGCAGAAGAGAAGAGGAAAAAGAGCAGAGGGTAGCACTCAGGGGGAGGATGAGAGCAGTGAAATGCCTCAGCAACACTTTTTTGTTTGTCAGGCGCAGAAACTGACTTTTAGTAATATTCCTGCACAAAACAAGAATTAGGGACAGGAATTCATCCAACTCCTGCATTACAGGAATTTTGCCATGTTGAGAATAAGTGGACACGTGCATAGAATGGAAATGCATGAATGCATGCTCAGTTTGTGTTCAAATCACCAATCATATCTCTGCTCCAGCAATGCATTGCAGCGAAAATGATGCTGCACACACCTCATATCTCAAATAAAACAAATTAGCAGAGGTACCAAAACACTACTTTGGCAGCCCTGACCCAGCTTGGAGGAACATTTCTGTCCCTGGAACAGATCTAAACTTTCTGCCTGCATTCACATTATGACCTGAATCATAAAGGAAGACATATTTTGCTGCTGAAAATGGGCTATGTGCTGGACACTATTGCTTACTGACCCAAAGCCACAGTGTGGGTCTAAAATTAGATACATGAGCCATTTTCTTGTGTTTCCAATACAGATGTAATGTAACGCTAATGAAATTACATCCAGTATTTGTTCATATGTAACAACATCATTTTTCAGACTGTTCTGCAGTATGTTCATCTTATGCCAGACGACTTATCTCTGACATTGAGGCTTTTAGCTGGATCAATAGATGAATATGGAAAGGACTTCTTATTTCGCTCTCTACATTACCATGGTAACTCTTGAGACCATTTTCTCCCCATGGGGAGCAAGACTGCATCGTGAACTTTTCCTCGATCTTGATTCAATTTGCTTTATTCTCTTTCTTAGGTCCTGACAACATGGCGGCTCTATTTCCTGGCGCCAAAGGTTCCAGCAAAGGTACTTCTGACTCTCTCCTGTTACAGGATGAAGCTTTTCTTTCACAATTTCCACTAACATCTTTATGTTGTCAATTGTGCCTTTAAAATAGGTAGAAACCACATTTAACTTCCTGGAAATTCGAGCTCTGAATTCCCAACCAGACCACCAGGTGAATTTTACCAATAATATTGAACTGCCTTGTTGCAGCTAATTAATTGTCTGAACAGCATAATGGAGGGATGACGTCATATTGACCTTTAAAACTGAACAAACACATTTGAATTTGGCCATTAACTAATGCATTTTTCAACTTCCTTACAGGTTATCATTGACACAGACAAATCCAGCTACTCCCTGAGGTTTGAGTCACGTGAACATCTCAACCATGTGGTCAGCCATATTAATTTCGCTCTGTCTCGAATATTCAACAACTCCATTTTTGCGTAAGTTTCACTGTACTATAGAGGAGTTTCATGTTTCCATATCTGGCTAGACAGTCATGACCTTTAAAGGGGACATATGATGCTTTTTTTTTTGTTGTTATTTTCCCTCATTTTCTGTCATGAAATATAGTAGGGAGTATGTCAAACGTTGTGAAAAATTGCAAAACTTAACATCTATAAAAATGCATTCAGTAAGCAAAACCCACATATTCTGAATTGCCATGAAAGCTTCATTATTGATTGATTGATTGATTGTAACATGTTTATATCAACATGTAACATGCCTGATTAACCGTCTACAGATCTGGCTAGACTCACCCACAGATTACCAGGTTAGAGAGAGGAGAAGTGATTAATATGAATTTTTCCACATTAAAGTAAATGTTTCAAAATAGACCTCTAAAAGAAATAAAATTATTGAAATTGTCTCCTTTAAAGAAAAGTGAACTATTTATTCAGTTATCACTGATTTTTGAGAGCTGGAAGAAGGATTTCAGTTTTTATTTTTTTTAATAAACTTGATTATTTCTAACGCCGACATATTAATTCTTACAAAGCTAAAGTTTAGTTTTCAAACCATGTTCAAGGACAATCTCCAGTTATGCAATTTTTATTAGATCAGTAGAAGATTTTTGTCATCACAATGTGCAATATTTTAATTTATGTAGTAAATAATATAAATTTACCACCAACCATCCAAATTGCACATATATGCATTGAGATTCAGTACATTATCTTTTTTTTTTTTTTTTTTTTTTTTTTTTTTTTGTCATTTTCATGTTACCTGAAATGAGTTGCTTTTAGGGTTTAATCGATGCATCCTTCTCGCATCTCATATTTCTCTTTGTCTTGTTTTTCTTCCCTCCTTGCAGCCCCTCCATCTGCCACTCAGACAGTGACCTTTCTGAGGGCAGCAGGAAATTTTCTCCCAGCTCTGAGACATCAGTGGAAACCCAGAGGGCTTGTGGTAAAGCAGGCTATTACTGTCTAATTGGAATTTGAATGCATGCACACACACATAAATGCATAGAGGCACATGCACGTTAGCTGGCAGGCTCAAGAGGAAGCAAGCTAGCACACTTTGCAAATCCTTCCCCCAGATGTTCTTTTTAAAGTGCTCTGTCGCACAAATAAAAGTGTGACTATTTGGACAAATTTGTCTGTGTGTCGTCTCTCTGAATGAAGCAGCTGGTCGCATTATCAGATTCATTTTTTCTCTCCTGTTTTTCTCTCTCAGGAGGCTTCTCTGAGACCTACGCCGCTCTGTGTGACTATAATGGCATCAGCTGCAAGGAGGAAGTGCAGTGGGTAAGAGCTGAGGGGCTGTGTTGTGTTAATGTGAGTGCTTTGGAGTGTTATGAGTGGCTCTATGCATGAGAATGGATCATACAGTATATTGTACCAAATAGGTTCACGTGTAGTCTTGTTCCTAGGATGTGGACACAATCTATCACTCCCAGGACAACCGACAGTTTAATCTTCTGGACTTCAGTCACCTGGAGAGCAGGTGAGAGAGAGAAAGACAGTTACCATATATACTCGAGTATAAGCCAAGTTTTTTTTTTTATACCAAATTTCATAACACATATACACATATACACGAGTAATTCAAAACAGATCCCAGAGAACAAAATTTCCAGGAGTGGAAATACTACCACTACCCATATAAAATAGTTTAAATCATACCTTAGAATGAGATATTTCCTGACTAAACATCTTATCCAGCACATTTTGCGGCAGCCAGTAAGCCGTGATCTGTCAGTTATGGTAATCAGCTGCTGAAATAAATATCATGTTTACCGGTACGTGGATTATTTTCAGAAAATCAGAGGAATACTATGACAATACCCAGAAAAACAGGTAATTTGCTAAACAAATAAATTGATGGAACAACATCAGGGGGTCGGCTGAGGGAATTCCAAAACTCCGTGTCGAGGAATGTCCAGCACATAGAGGGACCCACATTGACTCAGGTACAGGATAATTACTGAAAACATGTAATGGGTGAGATTCTGAAAAAAAACAAACAAAAAAAAAAAACATAAATACACAGCTAAATAAGCTAAATAAGTGCCGTGATAATTAAAGTTCATTTGTAAAACTTTCCTTACCTTCATCAGTGTGATTCAGACAAGGAAGAGGAGTCCAGAAAACTTAATGTTAGCTAATGTCACTTACGGTAATCTGCTGTTTACGGTACCAATATGTGGATTATTTTCAGAAAATCACAGGAATACTATGACAATTCTCAGAAAAAAACAAAACAAAACCAAAAAAAACAAAACAAAAAAAAAAACAGGCNAAAAAAAAAAACAGGTAATTTGCTGAACAAAGGCACAACGTGAGGGTCGGCTTATTTAAAAATCTAAATTTGCAGGTCAAAATCAGGGGTTGGTTTATACACAAGATCGTCTTATAGTCAAGTATATAAGGTAAATTAAATTAGTAATTAGTACTAATTAGGTAATTAGTTAAATTGAATTAAAGTGTGAGTAGGTGAAACATTGAATTTTAAGGTGGATGTTCACCTGAACATTTGATTTTGAAAGATTAGGAGATGTGAGAAAAATAACAAGAAAACAAAAATATGGTTTTATGTTTTGGAAAATGGTTGTCAGTAATGTAACGTGTAAGAAGGCCTCATCTATTGGGCTCATACATGCAAAATCATCAGTATGGTCCTTTAAAGTCCAGCATGTTCTAATATAGTAACTTAGCGCAAGTCTGGATCCAGAATTTGCCTAATTTTTTTAAATTTTTTCCAGGGATTTGGCAGTGATTGTTGCATCAGTGGCATATAACACTTGGTTCACTAAACTATACTGCAAAGACCTGCGTATCGTAAGTATAACTTCTACAGTTGTGTGCTTTCTTACTCTGTTTCATCTGAGAAAGAGGCATTAAAGAGGAAAATAGGTGGAATATTCAGTGTGAGTGTTTCCTTTACCTCAGGGGTCAGAGGTCACGGAGCAGGTCCTGCACACAGTCAGCAAATCCTCCAGCCTGGAGGAGATCACGCTGGAGAATGCGGGGCTAAAATCGTAAGTTTTGGTTCTTCTTTCCTCTCTATTAGTCTCTTAATCCAGCACACATTTTGTCTGTTTATAACCATGGACCCACGTTACAGAGACTTCCCACAGAAGATGTCCGCCGCTCTTTCAGAGAACCCGGCTTCCGTCGTCCATTCACTGAACCTGGCACACAACTCACTGGACAACCAAGGTATCAGGAACTATCAAGTTCTCATGTAATTTGATAGTTTTAACCTCGGGTTCCGGAATCCCAATGGGAATTCTGAAAGCTGTTTGCAGAAATTTAATTTTAGATAACAGACTGAGAGAGAAAATGAGACCAAGAATTCCAAGCAATAGATGTGGTAAAATAACTATGGAAAGATGTCAGCAAAGATTTATAGATTTAGTCAGTGGTAAGTTATAAATTCCCAGGAACAAAACAAATTGGGAAAACTCTGATGATGATTACGGCTATGATAGTCACCAACCTGATTAAACTTCCTTCCTCCTCTTAATTTTCGTCATCCAGGTGTGTCCAACTTAATCCAGCAGGTGTGTCGCCTCAGCAAGGGACTTCGTCTGCTCAACCTCTCCAAGACCTCACTCACTTCCAAAGGTTTGGATGCACCTTTTTCTCCGCTTCCTTTGTTTCTTTCCAAAACAACCCGACTGCAGCAGATATTTCCTTTGGTATTAACTCACCTAACAGGACTCACAGGGAGAAATTAGTTTATTGTTTATTAGACTAGTTTCTACAAATGCTGGTGTTCCTGGGGTCCATCAATACACATAAATACATAAGAAAACAAATAAGTCAAAGAGACATAAAACATACAAATTAGACAAGGTATTATGTAACTTTAAACCCATTAGATCAGTAAAGACCCCAGTATACTTTATAGTAGAATGTCTAAGTTGCAAGGCTCATCGTGCTATGATTCACCCCCCTGTTTTTTCTTTGAACAGGGTCTCCAAGGCAAACTTTTGTCTTTTCTCTTTTTTACTTCATTCCTCCTGGCCATAATTGGACCAAATATCACATGGCTGGTTGTGTCATTAGTGGGGGACCAGCGGGCAGAGCACAACTTGTTTTGCTTGGTTTTGGTTGGTTTGCTTGCTGTTGGAGACCACGTCTTCTTTGCTTTTTTATTTTCTCACTATAAATTACAGCCACTGACTGCTCTCACAGTCGATTATGAGCCTCTTTCATTACTGCATCCAGACAATTGGAAACAGGCAGCTCCCGCCCCCTAGTGATATGAAGTGGCATAAAAAGAACTCCTGTTACTGACGATCGTATATGTTTTAGCCCAATATACAACCTGCATACATGCCACGTTACTGACCACTAGTTTCCAAAACATAAACCGTATTTTAGTTTTCATGTTATTTTTCAAATCCCCTAATCTTTCAGATCAAATGTTCAGGTGATGATACACCCACCTTAAAATGAGATGTTTTGCCTTCTGAAGCTTTTGCACGATTGTAGAAGGGAAAGTTGTTTTAATTTCTCAGTAAAAGCCGTCTTCTCCTGCGACTATATTCCGTGGCAGAGACATACGTTGTCTCCCATGCAGCTCCGGTTTGGATTGGTTAAATAAAGTTACTTCAAGAAAAAAAGTTTAATAGACATTGTATTAACTGTGATGGATTGTGTATCTCAAGCATGTTTCAAATCTCTAAAAGTTGGTTTTAATAGCATACTGGAATGAACTGAAACCAATGGCAGTCTGGAACATAGGGAAAAAAACTGAAATTTACTGCTAAAGAGGTTGTCAGTAATCAGTAATACCATAATGTGTATACAGATTGTATTTTTGGGCTCAAATATGCACATACGTATGGTCCTTTAAGGACAAAACTGCACACAGTTTTCTAGCAAGTGTACACTATAGCCTGTTCTTTTGCGTGTTTTTTTGAAGTACACCTTCAACGGGTTTTTATGAAGCCATAGCTGGTTGCACACACCTCACACCTACAACCTACATTATAGCTTAAAAAATACACACCTCAAAAGTCCAGAGAATTCTCAGTTTCCTCGTTTTCGTCCTTCTACGACAGCATAGTGACTTATGACTCTGCTCCTGCCCTGAAGTCAGCATGGCCCCCTGTTACTGTCTCATCTTATCTTGTACCCAGCAGAGGATTTAAATATTACATCAAACCAGGCTGATACTTTGTACTGCTTCACATTACTTCCACTCATATCTGCTGCAGATGCACATGAATAATGTAAGCAGACAAAATGTTTGAGAGTGTTCTCTTTCTTTTAATACTGTGCAACCCTTCCTGTCTCCCTCTCCCTCATTCTCTTTCATTCCTTTTATCTCTATATTTATTCCCCCCATACCCGCCCCTGTGTCTCAGGAGTGGTGTCTCTCTCTCAGGCTCTGTGCTCCAGCGATGAATACTCCAACTCTCTTCTGCACCTGGACCTGAGCAAGAACCCGGGGGTCCTCTCAGGGGAGGATGCCTCGGTCAGAAAGCACAGGCCATCTGCAAACATAACACTAACTGTTCCATGTATACAGCATTTTTTTTTTTTTTTTTTTTNTTTTTTTTTTTTTTTTTTTTCAATATGATGTCTGTCTGTCTCTCTCTCTTTTTCTTTGTGTCTGCAGAACTTGTACCTCTTCTTGTCTCAGCCTAACTGCCTGGTCCATTTGGATCTGTCCGGCACAGACTGCTGCGTGGACTCGGTGAGGAAGATAATTGCTCAGGATAAGCACTTTTTTTTTTTTTTTTTTTNTTTTTTTTTTTTTTTTTTAATTTTTATTTGCATAGTTCAGAAGTGCATCATTGGCTATCTGTGATCCCAGAGTAACTGTCCATCTGGTATCTCTTACAGCTATTTGGGGCTCTTCTGAGGGGGTGTTGTGCTGATCTCTCCTTTTTGAATCTTTCCAAAAATTCCTTCTCTCACAGGTTAGTCACATCTTTAAGACTGACTGAATAATAAATGGAGCCTGGCAAGGATTTCCTCTTATTTCCATATAATAGTCTCTATCTGCCCTGTGCTCTTTCTGCCTCTGTTTTCTTTATTCTCTCCCTTTGTTTAATTTGATCTGTCATTATGTTCACTTCCTCATTAATGGGAAATCAGAAATGAGCTTTGTGGGAATCGCTGCTATGGTTGTGTTTCCTCTCTGTGGGCGTGTCGCCGCCATTTAAAACGAGAACTCCCCCTGCTGTCTGCATAGATAAGACTCATAAATATTTAAAAAGGGCTATCTATCAATTGACCCCACTTGGTCCCCCTCTTACACCAAAGCATTATTCCCCCTATTTCTCATTCGACATCAGTACATCCCACTCGACGCTGCACTCATGTTTTCTATGACGCAGGTTACCAAAAACATTGACAAAAATTTTTTAAAATACGTCACATGACAAACTGAGCTGAAGGGAGTGAGCATTTAGGGGCTCTTTAGATTGAGCACACTTCCACAAACATTGTATGGGGTTTACTTAAAGAACCCTTAACTATATATTTAAATTTAACTAGAAACTTCTGTATTAGTCATATTTAATAGCTGCAATGTTAGAAATCAAGGCATATTTTCATACAGTAAAGTATATCAAAAAAAGAGCAGTCCATACACTTATTGCTTTTAGCTCTTCCTAGCTGGCTAAATGGTAACCATGTTCATCTACTCTGTGGCTAGACTCATCCCATCCCTCCTCTCTATTATGACTTTACTTTTATATCTCCTCTCTTTAATATTGTGTGTTTTTATCCAACAGAAAAGTGAAGGATACGCTGCCACTGTTTCGTCAGTTCTTCAGCTCAGCCTTCAGCCTCACTCACATCAGCCTGGCCTCGATGAAGCTGCCACCTGATGTGCTAAGGTACTTTGCATGCTGCTGTTTGTACCATATTCTCTCTCTATCTCCAAATCTGTTCCCTCCTCTACAGTTAATAAGATTTTAAAAGAGCGTACCAGTGATTTTGCATGTTTGAGCCAATAATCTGTAAAGGTTACATATCTGCAAACCATTTTCCAAAATATATTACTGGAGTGATACATTTTAGAGTAGTTTTTCCTACCTTCACGATAGGAAGTTAGCACAGAAACATGAATGGATGAAAATGTATTTCTCCATCAGGAAATGTAGTCGCAGGAGAAGTTTTTTACTGAGAAATTAAAACAACCGTCCCTTCTACAATCGTATGTAAGCGTTAGAAGGCGAAACATTGCATTTTAAGGTGCTTTTGCCGAGAAATTAAAACAATGCTTTCCACAATTGTATGTAGATGTTGCAAGAATTTTAAGGTGGGTGTATCACTTTAACATTTGATTTTGAAAGATTAGGGGATAACATGAAAACTAAAATCCAGTTTTATGTTTTGGAAATGGTTGGCAGTAATGTATTGTGTGTCTGGGGACTATTACTGTAATCAGGCTCAAATGTGCAAAACTGCCAGTATGGTCCTTTAATTATGAATGCTGCTACTCCCTGGAAAATTCATCTCCTCCACTTTCTCTTGTCTTCACAGGGCCGTCCTATCAGGATTAACCTCCAATCCTCATATTAATGATCTTCACCTGGACATCAGCGGATGCGAGGTAAGAGACTTGTGTAAAAACTGAATTTAGGTTAAAGGGAAAATGTGTTTTTCTCTACTCAGCCAGAGTCTAACTGACCTATACACCATACACTAATTTGCATATTTATGATGTTACTAATTTCATTGTTAAAGAGCAATGAGAGCATATCAAGCTTCAAACTGCTTGGGGAGACATAAAAAGAATCCATGAGTTGGTTTTACTCTGCTGAACTAGAAAATAGAACATTTCCCCAAAGAGTAAACCTCAAATGACTGATTCGTGCTTGTGTTGGTTTTCCTCCACATTCTCCTCTTTTTCTCTCTCTCTTTCTCACCCCAGCTGAGGTCTGCAGGAGCGGCTGTAATCCAGGAGCTCTTCCCCAGAGTCTCCTCTATTGCCACTCTAGATATCTCTGACAACGGTATGGAGTCAAGCTGCAACACATCACACCTCCTCTTGACCTTGACTGTTTGTCCTCAAGCAAGTGAGGTTCGAGTAAGCTGCTAATGGATCATACAGTGTTAAGCTGTGTGTGTATGTGTGTGTGTGTGTGTGTGTGTTGACAGGCCTTGATGCAGACTTGCTCACAGTCCTACCGGCCCTCTCCAGACACCCCTCCCTCAAACATCTCCATCTGGGCAAGAACTTCAACATCAAAAACAGGTGCTGCTGTTTTCTTGCTCTACTGCGTTATTTGTGTTTGTGCATATGCACCATGCACACCATGTGCCAGTTCAAATGTAGGTCTGTATGTGCATGCACGATTTTCTTTCATTTTCACAAGCGCCCGTCACTCCTCGGGCTGACAGCAGCTGCAGGAAATTACTTTTGCCATCGCTTCCAGTCTCATCTCCATCTTTGTCTCCGTGTGTCCACAGGGTTCTGGATGAAATCCTGCAGAAGCTCGTTCAACTTATACAAGAGGAGGAATGTGTGAGTAATAATGTCTAATGAGTCTGCAGCCATAAAAGCATACATAAAATGCACATTTAAAGGACCATAACAGTGATTTTGCATGTTTGGGCCCAATAAATACTACTCACATGCATATTGCGTTACTGATGACCACTTTCCAAAACATAATACTGTATTATTTTCATGTTATTTGACTCGATCTCCTCATCTTTCAAAATCAAACGTTCAGGTGATACACCCACCTTAAAATTCAACAATTTCCATGCTAACACATATGTTTGAATGCAGCAGGCATGGTCATTTTAATTGCTCAGTAAAAGCAGTTGTCTTTTGGGACTATATTCCCTGGCTGAGATATATATATTTTCTTCCATGTAGCTCAATGTTGGATCAGTTAAATTAAGTAACTTTGACTAAAAAATAATAATGACGTGTGGTTCGCTGTGATGGATTACTTATTTTGGGCACGTTTCAAGTCTCTACAAGTTGATTTTTATAGTGTACTGGAATGAACTGAAACCAAAGACTCCCTGGAAGGTAGGAAAACAAACCTAAAATGTATCGCTCCAGTAGTTGGCAGTAATGTAACATGTCTGCAGGTTGTATTTATTTAGCTCAAATGTGCAAAATCACTGATATGCTCCTTTAACAGTGTGTTGGCACTGCTTTAAAACTGTTACAAATAATCATCATATTCCAAAATCCATAATATTCCAAAAGATTTAAAATAATAAAGATGTTTCAATTGAGGTCAGGTTAATAGATAGTTCAACATTAATTTATTCAAATAACTATTTAAATATGTCAATTATAAGTATCATTGAATTTGAGCGTTACTCTTCTGGTTCCTGTACACATCATTTTTGCATTTTGTTTCTCCGTAGACACATCACTATGTCATCAATTATTACTGTTTTGCTGTTACCCTTGAGGCAGAAAGTCTATATAACAACACACATGCTATAAATAATTCATACATACATCATGTAAAGTCATGCTGGTAGGCAGCCAGTAAATTTCTCCATTTTTCCTCCAAATTTCTCTTGTGTGCAAAGTCCTGTGTTCTCTTTCCACTCTTCAGTTTTCTCAGTTTTTCCCCAACCTGATTTATTACTAAATGCACACACACATACGCATACACATACTCACTCATTTTCCGCCTTCCCAGTCTCTACAGTCTTTGTCCCTGACGGACTCGCGGTTGCGCTCTCGGGGCACTGTGCTGGTCAACGCTCTTGGCAGCAACACCTGCCTGAGAAAAGTGGACCTGAGTGGGAACAACATGGACGACATTGGCGCCAAGATGCTGAGCAAAGCCCTGCAGATCAACACCACGCTCCGGTAAAGCTGCTGCTGATGCGTCAACACCTGTCTTTATCAGTGAAAGCGAGAGAGATGTATTTGTCTCAGGGAGGATGAAGGAAGAATTAAAGAGAGGAAGCGAAGGATTGAGAGGTAGAAGATGTCTTGTTTTTGGAGGTTTGGATTTTGGTACATCTCACGACTTTGCCCTGCAGGAGCGTGACGTGGGATCGCAACAACACCTCTGCAGCAGGATTCCTTGATGTGGCCCGTGCCCTAGAACAGTAAGAGAACTGAAATATCAGATGCATTTTTCTATACGTACACTTAAAACCAATCAGGATGTCTTATACGGCATATCTACTGCAATGAATGGTAATGATTCTGGGAAACTTTGATGTGATTTTCTTCCGCGTAAGGATGTTTAGCCATGTTTAAATTTGTGATGTAAACCAAGCAAAATTGTTGCTTTCCAGTTTGATATGTTAAATAGTCCAGACTCACCTTTAGGCTCAGGATGACATGGCTGCAAAGATCAAAGTATTACTCATTCATCGCATGGCATGGAAGGGATATTTTGGGATGAACTGTCCATTGGGGATATTAACCTTAACTAAACCTTGAATCTCTAACCCACTTTATTTTCTCTTTGTGGTCTGTTTTACCGTCTCCTGCAATAACTCAGTTCTTCTCCTGTTCTTCCTTCCTTCTCTGCTTTTTCCTCTCTCAGTAACTTCACCTTGCAGTACATGCCCCTACCCCTAAGTGACATCACGCAGGCGTATCGCAGCGCCCCCGAGAGGACAGAGCAGGCACTGACCAAGGTTGTCATCACAATCCAACCAGTTACTGATTTGCAATAGAATTTCTAACCAGTGGTTTTTCATGCTTAACCCCAATTAAAACTGCTTGCATACCATTTCCCAAATCATAAAACCATATTTTAGTTTTCCTGTTAGTTTTTCAACTCTATGGAGCCCCTGAGGGGTCATGTGTGAAAAAAAATAAATAAAGTGGGTAAAAAAAAAAGGGTAAAAAAAAAAAAAAAAAAAAAANTTTTTTTTTTTTGTCCTCGTTTTTTTCTCCTTGTTTTTTTCCCTTTCTGTTTTTTTTTCCTCTTCTGAAACATACTAAAAATAGGTCAAAGCTACAGCGCATGCAGCGGAGCTGTTTTGCTACTGTTTGACTTAAGTCAGCTCTCTTAAAAGAATTAACCATTATAAATGCACAAAAATACACTGTTGGAACTGCCAAACACTAGAACATTGTCAAAAGTAGTAGTGAGTTAGTGACTTTATTCACTGACTTGTTTTTTCATCGAAACTTGTAGTGGATACAGACACAGACATGTTAGCTGCTAGCTAGCATTAGCATTTAATTAATCAGAAATCGTTCCTCAAACAGCAGCAAAATGCGCTGTAGCTTTGACTTATTTTTTAGTACGTTTCAGAAAAAAAATGAGAAAAAAAAAACAGGAAAAAAAAAAAACAAAGAGAACAAAAAATATTTTTTTAACCTCCAACTGATTTTTTTTAAACCTCCAACTCATTTTGTTTTTCATTGAGTCAGGGTTTTTTTTCCCCCTTTTTTTTTACCCACTTTATTTTTTTCACACATGACTCCTAAGGGTCTCCGTACAAATCCCCTAATCTGTCAAAAGGTGACTCACCCACCTTAAAATTCAGTGTTTTGCCTGCTAACACATACATCCAAATGGTCTACATTTCCTGGCAGAGACATACATTTTCTTCCGTGCAGCTCCGTGTTGGATCAGTTAAATAAAGTTACTTCGAGAAAAAAATTAACAGATGTTCTGCTCGCTGTGGTGGCGTACTTATCTCAAGATGTTTCAGGTCTCCACAAGTTTATTTTAATAGCATACAGGAATGAATTGAAACCAGTGGTAGTCTGGAAGAAACGGGAAAAAATTCAAAAATTTACCACTGCAGTAGTATATTTTGGGAAATAGTTGTCAGTAACATAAAAGTGTATGTGGGTTGTATATGTAGGGTTCAAATCTGCAAAACCACTGGTATGGTCCTTTATAGTCTTTGGGTCTTGATGCACATATTATCAGGCTGTCATGCTAGGTCTTTAAATCCGCGTTTTATTTTCACCCTTTGAACTATTAATGCGCTGCGGGCTTTGCATCAGAGACGAGCAGACAAGCAAGAAGCAAGAAACGGTTTCAAAAGAGATAACAGACAGAGCAGATCCACGCCTCCATCAGATCTGTATGTGCATTCAAAGCACAGATAGTCTGGTTTTTTCTGATGAAAGAGTCATTTTACTCGAAAAGGCTGCTGCTGAAGAAATCAATACAGTCCCACACAGAATGGCGTCACTGACTCACCTAATGAAAGACCAGAAATGTAAGACATGAAAGGATTGGAGGTTGACTGTCCCTTTATATCTATAGACTGATCTCTCCATCTTTAACTCTGTCTCACTGCAACAACCTGCCTGTGGTTTCATCACCTCCATCTATTCCATCTGTCCTTGTCACATTTTTTTTTTTTTTTTTNTTTTTTTTTTTTTTTTGTGGCCATCAGTCTAGTTGTGCCTGTGACTGATCCTCTGGTCCCTCTCTGATCCAGATTCAGCGTGCTCTCGTTAGGAACAACCAGACCCAGCGCTTCTCTCAGAGACAAGCTCTGCGGCTGCACCAGGGTCTGGTCACTAGCACTGCCGAACAGGTAGTGCACGTTCTCGCACGCAAATTCTTATGACATATGCCTGTTTGCACTCATAACACTCCTCTGCCTGTCTGTTTCCAAGGTGATGGAACGTCTGTGTGTGCGAGTCCAGCAGCAGGTGTCTGTGCTGCGAGGTGTCGGAGAGATGGAGGAAAGTCAAGCTGCCAAACAAGTGCTAAAGGAGGCCAGGAACTCCCGTGCTGTGAGTGGTGTGAATGTATCACCATACGTGTGCAAAAATCATGGATGTATGGAAGTGTTATCTTTTTATTTGCACTGCTGTCACGTCAAAATGTGAATTCATATTTTCTGTCTGATGTTCTCCAAGCTCTACCCTTCACTGTGTGAGCTGGCTCATGTCCTGTCTGTGGACGGACCGGTAAGGCAGAGACTGGATTCTCTGGCTGGGGAACTTGCCAAAGCTGCAGACAAGGAGCTACAGGTTCTAATAGCTATCATCTATTCATACCGCCATCCATTACAGATGATTGGGTTATTAATTAATAACATAATAATCATTGGCATCCTTTTTGCAGGTTATCGTTGACTCAATGGTGTCTCTCTGTCGAGAGCTGTGTCCTTTATCTTCTGCTGCAGCAGAGAGATTGAGTCCTTCGCTCTCGTCTGTCTCAGAGCGCGTGTCCATCCCGCGGTCCGCCATTCGCACAGCCCTGATGGAAAGAGCAGCGCAGGACATTCATAGAGCCTTGGAGTAAGACAGATCTATAAGGAAGGAAACAGAGGACAGAGTCTGAATTTGATAAGTGGATTATAATTTGCTTTCATTCTTACCAAATCCTCTACTCCTCTGTCTCCTCCTTTCATTATTTCGCAGGGAAGTGAAACTTTCCGTGGTTTCTTATCTTACCAACTCCATCGTGGACCAAATCCTGCAGGAGCTCTACGCCACCCATAAGACACTAGTAAATACACAACAGTTATAAAAGTTATTTAGTAATGAAAGAGACATTAATTGAAGATATAAATGACTGTCAAAGGGATCTAAGATCTTTGTCCATCTCAGACCCGACAGGTGTCTCACCTTAAATGCTGGGAGGGGACATGTGAAGATGGAACAGGCTGGAGGTTGCACAGACACAGAGACTCTCTGGACATCACAGATGAGGAGTTGAGCACAAGCATAGTGAGTCCAGAGATATAGATATGTGTGTTTTTGTGTTTTGTGGACGTATGTCTGTTTGCTTTTGTCTCTCTTCTGGTGATTGTTTTTATCTCTTGAAAGAAAATCTCAGGGCACACATTGTGGCTTAGTCCATTTCTATTGTTTCACCTCTTTGGGCAGATCTGAACACAGCAGTCAAACTTGGATACATGTCAAAACAACTCCCATAAGTCTGTTTTGAGGAAGTGGTCTTGGCTTGGTCTCAGATAAACTCTGGAGTAGTTTAACTGTGGTGGGAACACGATAGTTCTGAAACAACTGCAAGGCGATCTATTGATCTATTGATCGATTTAGAACCAAAGAGGACTCAGTGCACATGGTTAACGTTAAGTAAACTACACCTTATATTGGCCATAGCTAGTCAAAAAATCCTGTGAAAAGGTCATACCACATCAAGTTTACCTAGCACATATTGGGACTAACATGTTGAAGGTTAGCATCTGGTTGTATGTGCTTCGTATGAGCTCTCTTCTCCCATTCACTTGTGAAAGCAACGCGTCTTCTTCACAAAATGTGAAGCAATATTCAGTTTGTCTTGAAGTCAAATTCACCAGTCTGCTGGCATAGTTGTATATGGCCCAAATGATGGCAATCACCAGGAAAGTGTCCCAATTCTGTTGTTTTGTGTTATTTTGCTCTTCTGGCACAGTAAACTTCTTCCTTTATTTATTTATTTATTTATTTTTGTTGCTTCTGTCCACAGCCATTTCTGATCAAAGAACGCAGCAAGCATGGTCTTGTGGCTTTTGTTGCTATATTTTAGTTCACTTGGAAACTTTCCTGTGTGTACCTAACTAAGCAATTACACAACATTTTTGCAATTTAGTCAATGATTCAGAACAAAGCAAACAAACTACAGGTCTGTCTAAAAATACCCTCAGACATCTTTAAATATCATTCTTCATTATTGACCTTTTCTTGTTTTCCTTTAAATACATCTTATTGTCAGTCCGTTTCTCTTGCTTTGTGGTTTATGTTGATTAGTTACGTCTGTTTATTCTAGTAAAGTGCATGTGATGAAGGACTATATACATACAATGACTCCACTATAGTGCAGTTTGCTTTTTTGTTCTGGCATTTAAAACCTCACAGTGACGGTCTTGATGGAAACGTCACAGCTAAAGGTCAAAATTTGACAGGCCCTGAATCTCCCACTGCAGCAATTCTGACAAAACTTGGACTGATGATGTATTTTGGCTTTGCGTTGCAGGATTAAAAGCATTACACTGATCGGTTTAATGGAAGCATTATATCAAAAGGCAAAATTTATAAAGGCTGTAATTCCTACACTATAACTCTCTGTCTAAGATGAAAAGCAACGATTGATCCTGGGCATCATTTGTGGCACTCTTTACTCATTCGTAGCTCCAACATGGTTCTGCAGCATTTCAGCATCTTTTCGTTTTCTTTCAGGACACCATAGCCATCAAGAAGCACAGTTCTCGTACAAGACGAATACGGCCCGTCTCCACCAGGCTGAGTACTACATCCTCTTATCCATTTTTTCCTCTCTGTTTCCTGTCTAGCTCTGATCCCCATCCTTTCTCTTTGAGGGCTTTATTAGGTTTTTTTGTTAGTTTTTTCCTCTCCTCTCCTCTCCTCTCCTCTCCTCTCCTCCTGAGAAGTCTGTTAAAGGCTCGTTTCATGTGTCCTGGGCCAACTTTGAGTCAGTTTAAATCAGAACAGTCGCTGATTGTTTTAAATTTGACATCACATGTCTTTGAAATGGAGATAATGGCTCCTCTTTATCAGCACCTTCTCACTTTCTTTCTTTCTTCCCTTCACACACGCTAATCCCTTCACCTTCACTTCATCGTTCTTTGCTGTCAGGCCTGTGTGATGACTCCAGCTCCTCCCCGCCCCCTTCTGTGCCATCGTACTCCTCACCGCTGTCTCGCTCTGCATCATGGGAGGGGCTGTCAGAGTTGCCAACGCAGGGTCTGCCTCTCCATCATGTGACCCGAGTTCGGCCAAGGCCTCCACGGAGACACAAGGGAGGGCACATCCCCCCTGAAACGGTAAAGAGGGTTTGATCTTACATGTAGAGAATCAATGAGATTATGTAAATCTAGCTGTTTGTCTATCCATCTATACATCATTCTCATCTGCCATTTCTAATGTTCAGGCCTGCTGACGGCGATTTCTTTCTTTCTCAGAGCTAATCTATACAAAGTGGATCACTACAGCTGTGTGATCTCATCTCCCTGAAGCCACTAGAATCCATTTGTGTTATTGCATACAGAAGATTTCCTAATGAAACCCAATACACCTCTCTAAAAAGACATTTTGTGTTGGTGTGTGCAGCATTGCAGTGAAAATGGAGGAATAAGCCCTCTTGATGATGGACTTCCAGATTTTTACACGAAAAGAGTCCTTCCTGACAGGTAAGAGTTCTTATTACTGTTTAATCCCGTGCTTCTGTAATTGGTTAACCAACATTTATTGGTTAGGGTTGCTGGGTAAATCTCCATAACACCAATTATAGAACCATTCCTGTGATTTTGAGTTTTGTGTGTTTTACATTACTACAATTTTCCAAAGCTTATCATAACTTTTTTAGCTGAATTCGTTCATTCCTTCCTTCCAAACAGATATCGATCTGCATTAATTTCCATATGCTTTGAATGCATCTTGTCAGTTATTATTGCATGATAATGCAGTAGTGGAGACTTGACGCTTCTCTTTTTTTTTTTTTTTTTTTNTTTTTTTTTTTTTTTTTGTCTGCTATATAGTTGTGGTATATGCCAAGATTGGCATAATCATTTTTTCATATATATGCAATTAGATCTAGCAACAGACAGATAATATATAGTGCGTAGGTGAATGTGTGTGAGTGTGTGACCTTCACCGGCCCTCCTTCACCAACCTATCACGTTTTATTTAAAACTAACCAACAATTTCTATCAAAGAGGACTAAGACTTTATGCTTCTTTATTTTTCTCTTGCTGTGTTCAAGGACAATCCGACATCCAAGGCCTGAAAATCAGCCATTTAAATGCAGGATTGATCCATTAATTTCTATATGCTTTGAATGCATCTTGCAGAGGCTGAAACCTGCCTTTTCTTGGTTTAATTTTCTAACAACACAAGTCAGACACTTAAATCTGGGTTGTCAAACCATTTCTGAACACACCAAGAGGTTTTCTAAATGGATTCAGTAGCAATATCAAGCAACAATAAGTGACACTGACAACAGGATAAACGGTTGCTAATGAAATAGTTAAATATCTCTGGCACATTTCAGGTCTTTGCACATTGATTTTCATATGATACAGGAATGAGTGGAATCCAGTGGTTGCCTGAAGTGAAGGAAATCAGGAGAAAACTTGGTGTGCTTGAAGGTATTACAGAAAATGAAATATTTCATGGGAGAGTGTATAATATCCCATGAAATATATCGTGGGAGAGTGTATAATATCACCATTCTTAGGTGCAAGTCAAAACGTAAAGCTTAGTATAAGATTATGATTAGAGTCTGATTGATACATTATTGATAGCATTTTGGAGGCCTGTACGGTATTGATATTTGAGAAAAAGAAAAACCCAGTAAACATGTATCAGCTGATATTAGTTTTTTGCATAAACACATCAACAATTTTAAACTTGAACTTATAAAATAAAGGTTAAATACTGTATATTTGAAATTGAAGCCTATAAAAGATTTACATACTACAGTTTCTTTTGGAATACATGCAAACATATGCACAGATGCTAATATATCTATAAAAATCAAATATGGGCTGATAATATACAGTAACGGGCAGGCTCTATGATTTATGATTATTCTAATTATGATAAATATTAATTCTAGTATTAGTGTATAGCAGGATAGTTCAATAACTGAAATGTCAATATAAGGACAAACTGATTTTACTTTTACATACATTTATTACTGTTACTATTAAATCTACAGCTAGAGCTTAACAACAATGACAAAGACAACAAAAGACACAAAGTCAATAGACAAAAATAATTACAGCAGAGAAAAGCAGCAGTGATCATTGTGGTTTGTATGAAAAACATATTTACCTGAATTTAATGCAGAGGTGAAATTACTGGACAAAAACGGAGAGACTAGAAGGGTCAAACGCTCTTGCAGTGGTCGTTTTCTGAGAAACCAGATCCAAGGAGCTATACAACACACACACACACACACACACACACACACACAGAGTTGCGTAATCAGCTGGAGTCAGTTGGAACGTGGCAGATATCAAGAGAGGACTCATCCTGGGCTCAATACGCTGACTCATTCAGTATTGTCTCCTCTCTTTAATAGAGATATCTTACTTTAGAGGGCATACAGAGGAACAGGATGTGGCTGCGGTTGTACATGTATTAACCGAATAAATGCTGCCACTCTAATGCCACATGAAAATAAAACTGATTCATTTACTATATTTCTGCAATCCAAGATTAACTCATAATATCACTTTCACAATACAATACAATACAACACAAAACAGTGATTTTACAGCTCATCTCAAATGCTTAAGCACATTTTCCAAAAACTGTTTTAAGTTCTCAAAACAATAACTGTAATCCTCACATGCAGAATTACTACTGCTGCTTAATTTTAACCAAAAAGGTTGTAATTCAGATTATTCATCAGATCATTGTATTTTAGTCTGTGTAAGACATTCAGCTGAGGATACTACAGCGTAAATGTTTGCTGTGGTATTACTTTATCTGACTTGTTTGTGGTTCTTCTGTTACTTAATTCATGAGATTCTGTTGAGATACTGGTTATTGCTGGGTTTGATCTTCTGGCAAGGGTTAATTTATTTTGTTTTATTCCACATTCTGGGTCAAGCTGGCAGCTGGTTGCTTGATCCAAAATAAATATATTTGGTTTTACTGTCCATCACCCTACCCACTTTATACAATATGCTTTGTTACTCTATGGTAACTAGTGAAGTTGGCTGTTGAAAGCATTTGGGGATCATTATTATCGGACAAGAAGCACTTGGTTTGTTGGTGACCATGTTTCTTCAGTCAAAGGAGCTGAGATTCTTGTGCTGGGTGGAAAGGTGTTCATTGACTTAATGCATTTATTGATCTTGCTTAATGTGTGAATCTCCTGTTGAAATGGAGATTGGTCTTCCAGCAATAATGTAAAATGCATCAAATGTATAATTAATGAGCTAAAAAATGCAAAGACACATTTAATATACAGACTCAGCCACACTACAGGGTGCTGTCTGTCAAACACTGTAGCTGTTGGGTAGGGCTTTGAAACAATAAATTAGCAAGAGATTCAGCTAAGATAGCATGAAAACAGCAGCTATCAGGGAGAAGATGATTATTAAGGCAGGGAACAAAGAACAAACAGTGACTGTAGAATCCCTCCACCTTCCTTTGCACTTTGACAGAGACCGACTGGAGCTCCAGCTTGGAGACGTGCTTGGCAATTCTCGTTGGAGAAGATATACAAACAAAGGCTAATTTTAAAGAAGCTAATTAAACTGTTAATTAAACCCATCTCAACTGCTTCATCATCCATGACAAAAAGACACATGCCTTGTTCTTATGATATTTTGGACATTGATGCCCTAATGAGGACCTTCATCAGCACCAATCCTCAGAGAAAGACCATGTTTGGAGTTCTGTGATTGGGCTTTGGCTATTTGTATGATGTTATGTGTTTTATGGATTAAGTTAATAAGGGGTGTCAGTGCTTCATATTATCCTGATCTTTGCATATATTATTTTTGGCATAATATTCACATCTGCTCACTGTTTAAATCTCAGAGCTGCAGGCTTAAAATGGCTGTTGCGGGTGTTGATGTTAAACTTGGAAATACATATTTGTTAGAGAACTCTTATATCTTACTCATATCTATACTTAAAATAGGCCCCGTGACACACTGTTTACTATTGCCGTGGTGTTCAGCACCACAGACAGCGTGCAGAACGCCACATAGTCAAGCTGTGACGGAATGTTTGATCATTGCTCGTATTTAATTCCTGCCAGTTCTGCCCACCCACTTTTTTTTTTTTTTTTTTTTNTTTTTTTTTTTTTTTTTTTAGCACTCCTAGTTCAGAATATGTCCTGCTGTGACTAGTTACTATGGACTCAGCATGTCTTTTTTTCCTTTTTTTCCTTTTCTTTTTTCTCAGTATGTTTAGATGCAGCAGTTTGGCGTACTGGATACGGAAACACTTGTAATGTGGCCACAAACTTTTACAGCCAGACAGAATAATGCTGTTTCCTTCCACAATGTTGTTAATGTGAATAATTTTAAATTAAATAAATCCACATTAGACAAGTTGTTGTGGACCAAGAAGTGTAGCCCAGCAAACAGAGGTACATGGACAAACCCCAGCATGACTGTATATGATAAATGAAATGACATATTCTAACAGAGATGACTCATGCGTGGACACACTGATGACTTGTGTGCATTACTGGATTTCTCCCCTCTCACCGTTTCCAGCCAGCTTTCCTCTCTACACAAAGCCCACTCACTGAGGAGGAAGAAGAGGAGAAACATGCTGGCCATCTTTGGTTTCCGTAAAAACCGCAACCAAACGTTGTCTACTCAGGTCCCAGAGTCTGAAGGGGATGTGTATGGAGAAGGGTGTCACACTGTCGCTACAGCTCCCACAGGGTTGGTATATTCCACTCACTCACTCCACAGTGTACAGTCGTTATTGTTAAGAAAGCACTGGCCTTGAACACAGAAGATGGCTTTGTGATGACTCAAGTATCAATATACCATCTCACAAAGAGCTCTTTTCCTGCCCTTGGTTTTTCCTTATAAGGACAATCAGTAGTTCTAAACTAAATACAAATATCACTCTAAATCTCCTTCTTTTCTTTGTTGATATGAGCCATAGCTGAGTTGCCAAAGCACAGACAGGCTGATACTAGTGTGTGTACACAGATGTAGATGACAGCTGGTGGCTCAGATTCTGGATCTCACAGAGTCAGCCAAGTGATTATAAATTAACACGTTGCGTGTCACATACAGATTATGATAGCAAGGTAGCTGCCAGAATGATACTATCTAATTAAATGTAAATTCTGTCTGTTGTAATACAGGAAGCTACAGCCTCCTAGACCTTTATTCTAGATGCTGAATCTGTGGAAGTATCAATAACATCTTAGATTTTGTCCCAACCTCAGCACAGCCACGGAGAATGTATACACACTTCTTCAGCCCCCGAGGTCTGTTACCAGAGCTGGAATGCTGGGTGAGGCAGCTGATGGGAAAATGAATGATCACCAGAGGAAAAATTCCCTTGTATTGAGCCCACCACCAGTACAGGGCATCCCGCAACCAAGCATGGGAGGAAGCAAACATCCGTTTTATTCTCCCAAAGAGGTACGGCCAGTAAAACCAACAGCAAGTTTTCTGATATTGTGAACTATAATGTTGGACAGATTATGTTTCAAGTTCAAAATCAAGAACTACCAGTATAAATTCAACAATGTTTAAAGAACGAAAGAGTCAGTATAATCTTAGAGGAGTTTGTATGTATGATATTCCAAAAATTAGAACAGAAACAAAAAGNGTCAGTATAATCTTAGAGGAGTTTGTATGTATGATATTCCAAAAATTAGAACAGAAACAAAAAGAAGAAGTATATCGGTGACTGGTGTTAATATGAGGAACAGGATGGAAAATGAAATTAAATTATATAATACTTTAAAAAAAACAAATGGATGTTTAAAATGCATGCAATGAAGAAAAATGAAAAAAATTCTATGAATAATTGATTTTGAAATCACGACTGTGTACATATGTATGTGAAAATGTATATGTAAAAATGTATGGTGAAGGTGACACAATGATTTAGTGGTCAGAGATTTTTTTTTTTCCTTTCTTAAACAACGAAATGTGTGAGAAGGGTAGGCTTTAAATAAGCTTTTGTCTTCAGCCTACTCCTTTTTGGTCTCAGAGAAAAAAATATGGTATATGTCTTTGTAAAATATAGAAACAAACTGCGAATTATGTGTGTGTTGCACATTGTACAAGTACTGAATGTTGAAAAACCAAAATTTAAAAAAAAAAAGAAAAAAAAAAGTCCTCTCCTCAGTGTACTGAACTTTAACCTCATGTTTGCCTCTTCTTGTTTGGTTTTGACAGAAGTCTGAAGTGGATGCTGTGTTTGACCAGCCAGTAGAAACAGACAGGTTCTGGGCGGATNACAGAAGTCTGAAGTGGATGCTGTGTTTGACCAGCCAGTAGAAACAGACAGGTTCTGGGCGGATGACAAACAGAGGACAGAGGGACAACACACGGACAAGCAGTGGATGGAAGGCAGGCAGACTGATCGGCATCTAGAGAGGCCTCCTAACCAGCTCCGGTTAGATGAAAGGCTGCCAGAAAGAACTTTTGGAGAGACGAGAACAAGTGGATATTTGACTGAGAGTAGACATCCAGAGAGAAACATGGACAAACAGTGGACTGTTGACAGACACACACAGAGACAGATTGACAGGAAGATGGAAAGACAGTGGATGGGTGGCAGGCAGATAGACAGGTCATGGTCAGAGAGTAGGCCAGCAGACATACAGGCTGATCAGTGGACTGAGAGTAGACAACCAGGCAGAAAGACAGACAGACAGCTCCAGGTGCTTCATTTGGCTCAAAGGCCACTGCCTCCGTACCCATCAGACAGGACACCTTCGCCAAAACAGGAAACAGATGCTGTGAAAAACGTGGAGGCCGTCGTCACAGATTGGCATCAGTGTCAGCATGACACACAGGGAGAGAGAAATACATGTCCTGATATGGTCGGAGGGCTAATGGAGGGATGGAGGAGCGGAGGAGGAGGTGTATCTTCCANGTGTGAGACGTGAAGGTGGAGAGAGTGAAGGAGGAGGTGTATCTTCCAGCCGAGTTGCTCCCTGTGGGTCGAAACCTGAACCTCCACCGCAAAGCAGCAAACCCAACCTGTCCAAGCTGAGGCAGAGACATCGGCAAGAGAGCTCAGACACAGCACCAGGTACTATGCCTCCATCTCCGGTAAAGCTTTGAAAAGAGGTTCACGCTGTGTCGACTTCAGTCTTATCCTTTAAACTTTTTAATTAATTTTTCAGTCCAAACCACAAGGTCTTCAATAACTAGAATAACTTTCTCTTTAATCTGAAGGTGCAGAGGAGGAAGGAGATACAGAGAAGGATCAAAAGAAAGAGAGAGAAAAAGGAAGGGATTTGGATGGACAACCACCTCAAATTCCAGAGAAGGTTTGCAATTTTTAACATGCACCAGCACGCTATAAAGAGTGAGGCATTACACTAAAGCTGCAGCATGTTTATTAATTTTCCTTGTGATTTGTTCATGTTTCCTAATGAACAGCCAAAGATGTCCACACATGTGATTTTTCCAAAAGAATCAGCCAATGAGAGGAACTTACCTCCTCCACCTTTGCCGCCTCCTGTTAACAGACCTGCTCATGGATTACCAGACAGAGCTGCAAGTCAAGGTACTCGAACTGAAAGTACAAATAATAAAAGATTCTCAGCTGAATTATTGCTAACAAGCACAAAGAATCACATTTGTGCTTATAAGACACAAAGTTCAGATGCTTGGCTGACTCTGATATGAAATTCTGAAATGACTTACTGAAATAACGCAACTTTTTTTTTTTTTTCCATTTTCCCAGTAACAGTAAGATGCCTCCAACTAGGCACAGTCCTTTACGTTTGCAGACATTCATCCTTTTTTAACATGCATCTGAATCTGGATTTGCATGAAACAGCACACAGTGATGGACAATCACTGGATACATGTGTCAAGTGTTAATATATTTTTAAGATACTACTGGATCCAGATAAACACCCAAAACAAATCACTTGTTCTGTAGCGAAACTCTAAACTAAATTTCATTAAAATCTGCTTAGAGGAAGGGGAAAAAAAGTTACTCTGTTGCTGTTTGTGTTTTTTTTAATCCTACAAATACTGTAAATTAATTTATTGATGAAAAAAAGGACATCCAGTGCACCCAAACAGACCACAGAGCAGACTTTAAAGGGGATCTGTTATGTTTTTGTTATGTTTTGTTTTTTTTTTTGTTTCNCCACAGAGCAGACTTTAAAGGGGATCTGTTATGTTTTTGTTATGTTTTGTTTTTTTTTTTGTTTCCATAATTTTTTTAGAGTAATATAGTAGGCAGTATATGTTGAATATTATCAAAGTTGAAAAATTTCCAGTAAGAAAAACCAATAGAACCTGAACTGCCCTGAAATTTTCATTTTACTGAGCCGTTTACTTCTATAACATGCTGACATCAAGTTGACAAATAGTTAAACACACCCATGAAACACAGGGCTAGCAAGTGTGTCGCCAGCATCTCCCATGTCATGGGACACAGCAGAACAGAGCAGGCTTTTTGGAAGGGGGTACTTTAAAGAGACAGTACCTAATGTGGCAGTTTTTCACTCAGTGTGCACAGCGGTGCCAAAGCAAGGGAGAGTAGAAGTGGATAAAGTGTGGGATTTTAATTTTTTTTTTTAAATTTTTGCCCATTAAAGCCTTGTATTTTTTTAAAAATAGACCCCTAAATGAAACTCTTTGTCCTCTTTAAAATATTCAATAGTGAAAATACTAAATATACTGATATATATTGATTGATATATGTTTGTTGTTCAGGTGATGAAGGACTGAGACCTCAGCCGCCTGTGAAACCACAGAGGAACAGAAAGGCAATGTCTTGTGACACAGGTACACATACTGAGCTTTTTCTAAAATGCAGTATATACCGTATATCCATTTTAATCATTTAACGAGATGGAATAAAGCTTTTTTTTTTTTTGAGAATGTGTGTCTTGTTAAGTATCCGGTGTGTAAACCATCTAACTGTTTATTTGTGTTTCCTGTCCTCACTTCACCCAGGCACTGACAGGGAAAGCCCTAATAACCTTGAGAAGCCCCCAAATCGTAAACCCCCTGTGAAAAAACCCAGAGTGCCCCAAAACAGAAACAAGTCACTGGACTTGTCTGGTACATGTCTCTCTGTTCCTTTTTATATATTTGTATTAGACACTGTGTCTTGTCTGTAAAAAACAGTTTAAGTGTGTGTCTGTGTGACTGTATGCATAGAGGTTTTTCACAAAACACCCATGGATCACGTGATTACTTCTTCATACATCACACAGGTAGGCTGGTGCTAGCTTACCTCGTCTGGACATTGCTAATTACAGAATCGCAGTAAAGGTTCAGATTAAAGTCTGTAAAATGTCAGACGAGGAAGGAGTATGTGAGAAGAAACTGAAACATGACTTTCTTGAGCTATTGAATTACACTGATTAGGCTCATTATTGTGATAATATTGGGTTGATCGGCACTGCCCTTCAAAAACATTAGTAATGGCCTTGATTGCATTAATTCAAATGGGGAAACATTATTTTTAGTTTATCTGTAGCTTTTTTTTCAACTCCTCTAAAGCTTTGCACACTTTTTACAGCCTACCAGCTCATTTATGTTAATGAGCGTATTTAGTTGAGTACCATAATTAGCAAAGGAATCTATGAGCTAATTGTTTACGAATTGTTTCCTTATTTACTAATTATTCTCTGTAGCTAACTGTTTATTACACTGGCATTAAAGGACCATACCAGCGATTGTGCATGTTTGAGCCTGATATATACAACCCACATACATGTTACGTTACAACCAATTTCCAAAACATAATCTGTATTATTTTAGTTTTGCTGTTATTCTTTCAAATCCCTTAATCTTTCAAAATCAAATGTTGAAGTGATACACCCACCTTAAAATTCAATGTTTTGCCTGCAAACGCTTACGCAAGATTGTTGGAGGCAGGGCCTTTTTCATTTCTTTCATTTCAAGGCATCATGGTTTGCGCCAAAGCTGTTAAAGGTTACATGTTACATGTTTGAGCCCAATATATTCAATTTTCATACACGTAATGTTACTGACACCATTTCTCAAAGCATACTACTGGAATGGTGAATTAAAATTTTTTCCTACCTTCCAGCCTGCCATTGATTTCAGTTCATTCTGGTACGCTATTAAAATCAACTTGTTGATACTTGAAACATTCTTGGGATAGGTAATCTATCATCATGAACAAGACGTATATTCAGGTTTATTCAAAGTTACTTTTAGTATTTAAGTGCAATAAAAGCGTGGAATGAATGTATGTCTCCACCAGAGAATATAGTCCCAAAAGAAGACCTGTGTTGATTGAAAAATTTTAACGACCGTGACTTCATAAGGCTGTGTAAGTATTAGCAGGCTAAACATTGATTTTTAAGGTGGATGTATCACTTGAGTATTTGATTTTGAAAGATTAAGAGATTTTGCAAAATATCAGGAAAGCTGAAATACAGTTTTATCCTTTGGGAAATGATTGTCAGTAACATTACGTGTATGAAAATTGAATATATTAGGCTCAAACATGCAAAATGGATGGTATGGTCCTTTAAAGTAGAATGCTCTCAGTACTGACTTTTCTCATACAGCATATAATGAAAGAAGGAAGCTGTCACTGGGGTTTGTTTGGAACGGCGCTAATGCTGCATTTCACTGAAAAATGTCTTCAAACAAGCTGACACACCAAACAATGGTGCTCATATGAAAGACAAAACCAAGACTGGAAATTAATAAATCTTATTTGTTATGAAGTGATCACTACACACTTGGTGAACTTTCTGTGTTAGATAACCTTTCCTTTACCAATTAGCCATTTTGTCCAACCGGGTCAGCAGGAAATCCATAATAATGTTATGAAACCCATCTGCAACACAAGTAGAAGGCACGATCATATTTAAATTATTTGCTACACCAGAACCTGAGAAATATTTAATAAAATAAAGGATAGAATCTCACTGTTGAAACCTGGTGACAAATTGAACTCTGCCTACAAGTGAGGTAGTAGAAACATAGGTGGAAAACCTTGAAAGAGTGAATGATATTTTTGTAATAAAATATTCAAAAACATTGGATATTTAATAATCATGTGCTATTATTTCTGATTATGACCATTATGTTACTATATCATTTAAAACAGAAATGCTCTATATCAAAATGGATATGTTACTGTGTATTAAGTATGAGGTGAAACATATTAGACAGTTATTATTAGTCACATATACCTGATCAGATAATCAGTGTTAATGAACCTGATCAGTGTTATTTGTCAGTAATCAGGCTTTGTTTTTTTTTATTGTTATTTTTAAGTAATCAACCTTTGGTTTTTTATTATTTGTCAGTAATCAGGCTTTGTTTTTTTAAAATTATTTGTAAGTAATCAGACTTTGGTTTTTTTCTTTCCAGAAAGCATCAACTCATCACCTGGTCACAGCGAGCTTTTGTGATGGCTGTGAAATTCACCCTCCGCTGTCCGGCTGCAGCGTCGTCATGGCAACAGTGGAGCATTTCAGCCAATGAGGAAAGAAAGAAATATAAGAAGAGGAAATATCTACCAGTGCAACATGACAGATGTCATAAAGCATCTTTCACTCCTTAATGTGTTTCTGTCTTTGCTTTCCTCTCATGTGAAACTAAACCTGCTCAACTCTTTTGTGGCTTCAGTGTCTGAACAGTATTTGCTACTTTAGAAAAACTCAAATCATCTTTGTCTTTTGTGCCGTGGAGCTGATGGATGGGGCCAAGGGCTTGATCATTGTGGCTTTGCTAGACAAAAGAAAAATGTCTTTATTAGAATGTCATTTGTAAATTTTGCAATGCATTTTTGACTGCTGACACAACTGATTGCCTTGGTTCACACTTGAAAATTAGTTGCTTCTTATCAAATGAAACTTGATAATTTATATCTAGTTTTGCTTTCAGGAACTAAAAGGTAATATATTTTATAGAAAAACAAAATGTTATGTATGAGCACCCTCGCTGTATGAATAAAACTCTGTAATGGGAAAATGTCCTTGTTATAGCTGCATTTTTACTGATTGCTTTTAGCTTTTATGTAAAACATTTACTGAAAAGTGGTTCTTATATGTTCAGTGTGATAAAATATATCAGATCACATTAACAATATATCCACGTTTTATTGTATTTGACCCTTTGAAACTGAAAGTAATGTTTGAATTTTACTTTTCATTGAATTTGACTTTTATTTACCACCTAAAAATGCACACTGTAGATGATGTTTTAGTAGACAGGACAGCAAATTTTGGCTTGTGAAAATCCCCTAACACTTCTGCCAAACCTGTAAACCACAAACAGCATTAGGAGAGCAAAGGAAAAAAAAATCCAAAAAAAAATCACATGACTATCAAGTGAAAAGGATTTTTCTGGAATTTATAATAATTTTTTCTAGAATTTTTCCCAGTTGGTAGATTTTTTTTTTTTTTACCTTAATTTATCTATTTATTTATTTATTAGACTCTCTTATATTTTCTTGGAAAATTTCTACTATCAATTAGAAAACAAAGAACTTTCTTAAAATCTATTTTGTGGTTTCCTAATTTCTTCTCTTTTTTTTTTTTTTCAATAATCCAGAATTTTTATACAAAACAAAAAACTGGCAGGTTTGGTAGAAATGTTAAGCAAAATTTTGTCATTCTCTCTTGGAAAAGCTGTAAAAATGCACTGATTGACTTTGATGCTTAATAGCAAATTATCAGCTTTCAATGAAAATACATTATCGTATATAATAAAATAATTAACTTGACCACCGTAACTAAAATGCCTATCTGGCTGTACGGAAAAATGTTACAGGCATCCAACAGAGTGGTTTGATTTTTCAAGATCAAAGGTGGATGCTAAATTGGCATCCTATGTTCAAAAATGCCTCCTTTGGTTGTCATAGCAACCTCATATGTGAGAGAATATCAGAGAAAGTGAAACAGCAGGGGGCGACTGATCCCTATAAATGAAACAGAAACATCATTTGAGTGGAGCAGCAGTCTTGCAGGTTGTCATTAGCAACCAGGCCGTGACCTTTTTTTCTAAAGATGCTTTTATGAGTCAGATACAGCTGGAATTGTGCCAGCCAATGAGGACATTTTTTTTATTAAAATGAAGATAAAGAGGTTATTTTAGTGTGTCTGATTTTTACAAGCACAGAGGCTTTAGTTAATGGCTGTTTTCACAAATGTTGCACATGAATATTTTATGTACTGTATGAATATATTTCTGCTATAGATCTCAAAATCTTTTTCTGCAAATGTTATGTGAAAAGAGATAACAATACAAGGAAGGTTATATTAATTGATCTTCTTAACTAATCTCCATCATCTATTACATTCAGTGTAATTTTGCAGATAAAATCTGTGTAATATCTTGCCCCATCTAGAGAAAATCCATACAGACATCCCAGTCAGTCTGCATGAATAAGGATTCTCCTGAAGCAATATAACATCTCAAATTCTGATTGGTGACATAGAAGAGTCAACGTTTCTTTGCAACAACTTCATCACCAGTAGTATTGGCTTGAACCAAAACCACAATTAGTGCTGCATTCACAGTTATTTGAATTAGTAATAATATCCTCACAGTCCAGTTATTGATAAATTGTCAATAAAGCATCAGCAGAAAGTTCAACTTCATTTCCAACATATTTATATTTTTTGTTTTTGCAGCACTGGCAGATCATTGAAAAGCAATCCATAAACATAGAGATAAAGATTGGATTTTTTTTATGCTTCATTTAAAGGAGCATACAAGTGATTTTGCATGTTTGAGCCCAAAAAAATACAACTCACATTCATGTTACATTACTGCTAACCATTTTCCAAAACATACTACTGGAGCAGTACATTTTAAAATTGTTTTTCCTACCTTCAAGGCAGCCATTGGTTTCAGTTCATTCCAGTATGCTATTAAAATCAACTTGTAGACTTGAAACATGCTTGAGATACGTAATCCATCACAGCAAATCAAAAGTCATTCTTATTTTTTTGTCAAAGTTACTTAATTTAATCAATCCAACACGGAATTAAAAAGAAGAAAATGTATGTCTCTGCCAGGGAATATAGTCCCAGGAGAAGATGGCTTTTACCGAGACATTAAAAATGACTTTGCCTTCTACATTCAGACATGCACATTAGCAGGAAACACATAGAATTTTTAAGGTGGGTGTATCACCTGAACGTTTGATTTTGAAAAATTAGGAGATTTGGCAAAATAACAAGAACACTAAAATATAATTTTGTGTTTTGGAAAATGTTTTCAGCAATGTAACATGTATGCAAGTAGTATGTATTGGGCTTATAAGAACCAGAATCACTGGTTTGGTCCTTTAATATTGTTATATTTAATCAGATCAGGGATCATCATCATCAAACACTGTGACCAATGACTGCCCAGCAATTAAGAGCCAAATGCCTTGCCCAAAGGCACATGAACAACATTTAGAACAGTGGTTCTCCAACTGTGATAAGGGTACCACTGGTAGTACTTGACGCACCCTCTGCTGGCATGCTATGAAAATTCTGTTATTGTGGCAAATTATTCACAAAACAAATGGTTTTTATTAAGAAATATTTTATAGCTTAGTTATTATTTCCTTTGAATTAATTTCTCTTGTGAAAACTGCAGTTCTTATATGTGGCTGTTAGTAACTGTTGATGTTCATATTGTTCTTAGTTTCAGCACAGCACGTACACACACATGAGGTGTTTCTGTGATTTTTCTTAGATAGTTTTCAGACCTGAGGTTCTGTCACAGGGGATGAGAACTCATATCCAGGCAATGGACACGAAAATGTAGGGAAAAAAACAGTCTCTAAAAGTAAATGAAAAAAAAAATACAGAACAGACAGAAGGTAAGAATAAACTCACAGTCCAGGAGAGCAAGCGAGCTGAAGAACAGGCAAACAACAAACAACCCAAAGAGGGCAAAGTCTGATAATCACAAAAGTGGGGAATGGTCCGAGGTCAAGAATCACAAACAGGGTTTCAGTCAGACAGGAATACTGAAAAGCAGTTGCAAAAGGGCTGAAGCATCAGAAAAAAGAAAAAAAAGAAAAAAAGAGAGAGAGACAAAAGTGGAGAACAAGCCACGGTCAGATTCACAAATAGATGGGCAGAATTGCAGGATAACAGGTAGCAGGGAATCAGCAAGACACTCATGCAAAGCAAACAAGACAATCTGGCTGAGAATGAAGGGAAAATGAAGGGGAAAAGGCTGTTGTATATCTCTCTCTCTCTATATATATATATATCTATATATATATAGATATATATATATATGGGCTGAGTAGGAGTGGGATTGACAACAGGTGTGTCAGTCAGGTGACCAGGTGAGCATGGGAAGGGCTCTACATTGACTACATTGACAGTGAGTGGATGGGAGAGGACACAGGCTCTGGGTGTCATCAGGGACTAAATTGTTTTGTCAACATAGAAATATGTCAACCTGAGCCATCTGACATCTTCAGAAAAATGTGGGAATGGAACCAACAAAACAAAACCAGGAGTGAGTTTACTATGCTGGGTTGGACAGGATTGCAATTTCTTCCTCACAATAATTTAGGCCATATTCCCAGAAAACATATGCCTGCATAATGTCAAATATGTCTGGAAAAACCACATATTGCTTCACATGATGTGAAGAAGACAACTAAAGAGGAGAATGGAGCCCATATTGAGCACACACAACATGCTAACCTTTAACATGTTAATCCCAACATGTATCAGGTAAGCTTCATGTGTTACAACATTTTCACAGTATCCATTTTGATTTGGTGTTGAAATTTATTATTATTATTAATATTTTAAGTCAATCATGAGTAGCTAGGGTTCTCTGATTGTAGATCAATCAATAGGTCAATAGATCACCTTGCAGTTAGTTTAGAACTAGTTTGGATCATGTTCATATCTCCACCAAACCCACTCCAGAGTGTGTTTGGGACTGGACCCTGATCACCTCCTCAAAACGGTGTCGACGTTTTTCTTTTGGTCTGAACCCAAGTGCGACTGCTGTGTTCAGACCTGCAAAACGAACTGAGTCAAGGGAGGAAAAGAACCCAAGTCTAGTTGAACTGGAATAAACCATGTATTGGTGACATGGTACTCAGATATTTTCTTCAGAACATTCCTCTCACTTTTAATCATCTCTAAAACTTGTCAGAATGGATTTCACTGTGTTTTTGTCTATGTTTCATAGTATCAGCCTCATTCTTTACAGCTGGTGTGAAGACACATCATATCACACAGGAGGCACCCGAACACATCCTACTCTTCTCATCATTTTTTTTGCTGTTACCAAGCAACATGATCACTTAAAGGCTGAGGGAAGAGAGGAGCCAGAGAGAACATGTGTGGGTAGAGGCGAAAGATGCGTGAAAATAAAAGGATGCAAACAGTCCAAAGCAGCATGCACGATGTGCTCACATAATTCCTCCATCCTCTCCTTTTGCTCAAAGAAGAAGAAAAGGAAATGGTAGTAAAGTTAACATGGAAAGTTTTAGGTTCAGGTTATACACAAAAAATACAGAATCCAACATTTAAATTGTTTAGTTCTGCATACAGTGAGTCAGCTGAAATTGCTTCCGTTAACTTTTTCTTGATTTAAGTTACTTAACATTTTCCTCCATGCTGTCATATCAGAAGCAGACTGTGAAAATCAACTCACAGCAGGTCTGCTCGTTACATGGGAAGTGACTCATGGCAGACAATGATAAGACTCAGTGTAATTTAATGTAATTACAACCATGTCTACAAAAGGTCATAAGTGAGCTGTTCAGTTGGGTCGTCATGGCAACCGTCTCACTAATGGGTGACAACACTGCTGCCTTTTGTGTCACTTCAGCCTGTTTGTTAGACAGAGATGATGAGGAACTAACAGGCAGTTTACAATCAGTGACATGTACACAGACTGGTACTTACTGGTTACTGGTACAAATTTGCATAATTTGGATTGTGCAAATTATGAAAAAAATATTTTAAGCAAACACTCTATAATTGAAATACTCTTGTATGTTTGCATTCAAGATTCAAGATGCAAGATTCAAGATACTTTGTCTATCACATAGCAACAGAAATTTAGCTTTGATGCAACTCAATCAAACATAAAAATAACATTATAAAAATAATAGGATAATAAAAGTACCACAGCAATAAATAAATAAAACTGACTCAGTTTCAGTTGCCAGTTCTGATTGTGATTTGCTAGTGATTTCTACACTCGATCAACAGGCCACGGTGTTGCTGCTCACGCTGAACAACTTCTCTGCATTGTTTTGTCTCTTGATGATTTCCAAAAAAGCTTTATTCCATTAAAAACAATATGGCTTCATCCACAACATGGCAGGCTACAGACACATTCAGGTAGCTTTGCTATCTTTCAGGAAATCCAATCATGACTTCAAGAAGTCAGCTTATAAGATTTCTTAAAGTACAAGACGGCCGAACAAAATTTCTGACATGTCAGAAATCCATCTGATCTCCTGATCAATAAATCATAGACTGGCAATTAATCAGGTTTCAAGCCCTCAAACTGCATATCAAACGATAGCCAATCAGGCCCCAAATTGGAATTAATATCATGTCCAATTCTACAGCAGATCATCACGTATTTTTAGAAACTGGTCATTTGAATATAATTAATGAGTTTACAGATTATACAACTTCAACTAATATTTATTCTTTTTTTTTTATTTTTTGAAAGATTGAGACACCATGCTATCATGTCAAGGAAACCTGCACCATACTGAGGTAAAGGAAAATAAAATACAGCAACACTGTTGGTTTTTTGACCCAAAACAGACCAAAGTAACACAATTTTCTCCACTTGAATATTGTTTGATTCTTTCTTTACTGTCAGCTCTGACATGCAGAATTGTAGGATATGTAAGTATTCAAACCGTTTTCCAATTAGATCATTATTTTTCAGTGCAGTATTTTACTTGATGTAGTTTGTATTGAGAATGTAATGACCTTTCAAAATAATTTCAAAAACCAGAGAGACAAAAGTACATTAAGTCAAGTATATTTAAAATCTGTACTCAAGTACAAATTTATAGCTGTGCATTATATTTGCAGTTTGGGAGACTTTGTATTTTTACTTCATTTCAGAGAGGAAATATTGTACTTTTATTCCACTCCATTTATAACTGTGTGATTTACTCTTCATTTACACTCAGTTTACAGCCTCAAATTAATGCTTCTTCAACTGCAATACACAGTTACAGTAATTATCTGAATTTAGATGTTTTTATCAATAATGATCCCGGTTCTGATAGGAGAGTGAGGGAGCTGTGAAGAAAAGGAGCAGCCTAACGTACGGGAGGAAGGAGGAGGGGCAGAGAGGGGGAATGAATTAACAGATTTAGTGTCATCTCTCAGTCTGGGATAGGAGCCAAAGTATCGACCACTTTAATCCCTTCATCCCTCGCTTCCTCCTCATCCTTCCTAACCTCTGTGCCTGTTTGTCTCGCTGTCTGTCATCTCTGTTTGTCTGCGGATTTTTTGGCATTCAGATTAAAGTCCTTTAATACTTGTTCGATTCCAACCCACAGACACTTTAAGCTGTGTGTCTGGCTTTAGAACAGCAACAGGTCAATGTAACTGTTATAGCTGCACATGAAGCTCAAAGATGATTGTAGTGATGATTTACTAACAACTCTTCATAACTTATAAAGGTGAATAAGAGGTTTGTGTGTTGGCAAATGGTGGCAAATGATATACACTACTGCTCAAAAGTACTAGACAATTATAAAATGTCTTCTTTTTACAGCTTCTTGAAAATTATTTTAAAGCTAGGTGCATAATGCTAACTAATACTAACATAGTAGAATCATTTTATACACACATACATATGAAACAAAACTAGTTTTACATGACTGAAAACGTTGATTCTATGTGAAAATCACTAGTAAGTCCAAACATTTTGAGTGGTAGTGTTTATATTATATCATTTTCCAAAAGCCTTATATACACACCCAAATGATTAGAATTACACACCAGAATTATTAATTTTATCTATAGGAGTGTAAAGTCTCCACAGAAGGAAGTGATATGATTATGATGTCTGCATTGATCTGGGGGTNAGACGGTTCAGGCTGGGGTTGGGTGAGGTAATGGCAGAGCTGCTAACAGCTTATATCTATATTACAGACGGTTTATGAAGGCATGGGTATCTGTTAATCTGACACTAGGTTCAGGGGGAGAATCACTAATCCCATGACTAGCCTGGTAAATCCACTCACAATGAGAACCCACGCGTGGACAACAGATGCACATGCGCGTGCACACAAACACACACGCACAAGTAAGACGGTCTGGAATAAAAATCAATAAAAGACACCAAACAGCTGAATTGGTATAAAATGTGTAATCTTGTAGCTCTAAGTAAATCTTAAATAGACAATTTAGAGCTTAACAGTTGAAGTGATGGATTAGATCCCTGATACAAAAACACAGATTAGAAGGAGCAAGCAGGAGGGGGTGATAAACAAAACGTGCCTGAGGCAGAGCGAATACAGAATGTTTGCCTTTACTAAAGAGACAGACAGCAATGATAAATATGTTTGCAAGTATAACTGATTGTAATGAGCACTGGGCGAGCTGCGCTGCATTTGTTTTCTGTCTTAATTTGTAGATTTTATTTGAATGTAAGCAAGCGTGAAGGAAACGCCTTGAGGTATCCTGCTGATATTACAGAAATGTTTCAAGTCAGATATAAAGCAACACAACTCACTTCAAATGCTAACTGCAAACACCTACAATGGGCTTTAGCTCAAATACTGTATAATGTCATGAAATTTTCAGTGAGGAGGTCATGTGAGGCTGGCCTTTCAGGCACCATTTACACTACTAAATGGTGATGATGTTGCACTTTGTTTTAAAAGTAATATGAAAACCCTACAGAACAACTTATATTTGCCCAAAAAGGGGCACATATGATCAGACTTTCATTAGAGCTCTATTTTGAAATCTCTGCAAAGCTTTAATATTCAAAGATTCAAGATTCAAAGACTTTATTGTCATGTGCACAGACAAACAAGTTGCTGCAAAATGAAATTCTTACTTTACAGCTGTTTTGGGTTTTGCTGTGTTAAAAAAAAAAGCAAAGAAAGATAAAACACATCTAACCATAGTACCAAACAAACAATGTTAAAGTGCAATAATATCTACAGTAAAAGAGTGCAAGCACACACAAGGTAAGATAAAGTTAAATAATAATAATAATAATAATAATAATAATAATAATAATAAGTTAAAGGATCATACCTTCCATTTTGCATGTTTGAGCCTAATATATTCACTTTTTATACATGTAAGGTTACTGACAATCATTTCCCAAAGGATAAAACCGTATTTCAGCTTTCCTGATATTTTGCAAAATCTCTTAATCTTTCAAAATCAACTATTCAAGCCATATATCCACCTTAAAAATTGATGTTTCACCTGCTAGTAGTTACACAGCCTTATGAAGTCATGGTTGTTTAAATTTTCTGATAAATGCAGGTCTTCTTTTGGGACTATATTCCCTGGTAGAGACATACATTCACTCCACATTTTTTATTGTGATTAAATGCTAAAATTACGTCACTTTGAAAAAAAAACCTGAATACACGTCTTGTTCGCGATAATGGATTACCTATCCCAAGAATGTTTCAAGTATCAACAAGTTGATTTTAATAGCGTACCAGAATGAAATGAAATCAATGGCGGTCTGGAAGGTAGAAAAAAATGTTTTAACTCACCTTTCCAGTATATATGCTTTGGGAAATGATTGTCAGTAACGTTACGTGTATGAAAATTGAATATATTAGGCTCAAACATGCAAACTGGACAGTATGGTCCTTTAAGGTTCAAAAACATATTGATCCACTACTGTCCCTTGCCACAGTGCTGTTGAGTGACAACAGGTTATTTTAAATACTGTCTCTTTAAGATATCCTCCCAAAATGTCTGTTGTATTCTGATTTGCCAGCAGCATCAGGCCTGATCTGGCAACAACCACAGACTGTGAAACATGGATGCTAGCCAAACACCTTGCCAGCCTTGTACTTCATGGGTGTGTCTCACCAAGTACGAGTGCATGTAAATGCAAATTTGTTACATGTTATTGTAAACTTTTTTTTTGTTTTTAATCAAAAACAAAGCTTTCAAGGAGTTCAGGACTGATGGGTTTGATTTTTTACTCCATAACAAGCTGCCTGCACACAGACATAATAGCACCTTCTCAAGTCACGATGACTCATCTGTCAGCAAACAATCGCCTATTTGTGTATTCAGCAAACATTACAAACCCTCTGCAGTCGTGATTCTATTCACCTGATGAATCTAAGCCCAATATCAACTCTGCCTAAAGCATCACTGTGGAATTCTCTACCCTCTAACTCCTGAAAAAATAAAAATTAAAAAAAAATCTGCATCTTTATTTTGTTAAATGTGCAACTTTTTTCACCAGATAGAAGCAAAGTCCTTTGCTTTGTCTGTCATTTGGTGCTGGACGGGCAGCATATCACAGCATTTTAATGGAAACATCTACCTTCTACTGCTGGACATGGGGTTGATGAGAGTGGCTAAGACTCAACTATATTAAATATTCAGAACACCAATAGTCCGTGTGATATGTGAAAATGATGTTCACTTTTTCATAACAGCATGAAACTTGGTACACTTGTACAGTTTGGGGCCCTGCACATTTTCAGAAATGGAACCATCGCAAAAATGCCTTGTGGCGGCCATTTTGCTTTCCGCCATAACCGAATTATGTATTCTGCATCATATTTCCTGAACTAAACATGATAACACAGAATAGATGATGTCTACCCCTATGTTTTGATGNTGCATCATATTTCCTGAACTAAACATGATAACACAGAATAGATGATGTCTACCCCTATGTTTTGATGGTTAAGGATTACAATGATACCATATACAACATCCTTGAACTCTTAAGTTGTAGCTGCAAGAAAGGCTGCAGGGAGCATTGCAAATGCAAATGCAAATGCAAAAAAAAAAAAAAAAAAAANAAAAAAAAAAAAAAAAAAAGCCTCCTTACAGCACACAGCTCTGTGTCAATGTGCAGGAGACTGTGAAGAATAGGTTCAACAACAACAAAACAATCAAGCAAATGTGTTTCTGAAATAAATTTTTTGAAGTAACATTTTGTGTTTGACACTTTATTTTTAAATCAAGTTGTTTAGGTCATATTTAATATTGTTCTACTCTTTACAGCCACTGTATTATCAGAGTTAATTAACAAAAGGATTAAGCTTTTAAAACTCTACACAACATGCATGCAACAGACAGATTATAAAGTCTAGCCTATGTTCTCAGATACTGTGATTTCCTTCTCACGTCCCTGAATTCACCATTAACTATTCACCTGAACAGTTTATGATGCTGTATATGGTANTCCTTCTCACGTCCCTGAATTCACCATTAACTATTCACCTGAACAGTTTATGATGCTGTATATGGTACCTTTGTAATCTTTGATCATCAAAACATAGGGGTAGACATCACCTATTCTGTGCTATCATGTTTGCTTCAGGAGATATGCAAAATACATAATTCAGTTATGGCGGAAAGTAAAATGGCCACCAGAAGGTTTTACGATGGCTCCATTTCTGAAAATGTTCAGGGCCCCTAACTGTACAAGTGTACTAAGTTTCATGCTTTTTTGAAAAAGTGAACATGTAACCTCAAATTTGACTCATATCACCTGGACTATAAATGAAAAAGTAGATCTTGGGCATCCCTGAGCATAAATTTGTTCAATTTCAGAAGCAGATTCCCATAAACAGCTCACAGCCACCTTTTAGTAAACTTCACTGCCTTATCAGCCTGAACGATCCAAGCATTGATCATGACAAACACAAACCTCTCTGCATGTTGCTTCACAACAAACTTCTCAGCATCTTCACACACATGTAGGAGGCAGATTCTTCTATGTCTTCTTTCGTCTGGTCTGGTAGATGTCATGCCTGAGGAGGTCAACAGTTGAGTAAAAACACATATTGACAATTTGAAATAAAAAGAAGGGTTTGAACCTTCACCTGCATTCCACTAACCTGCTCAGTGACTCTGTGTGGATATTCTAGCATGCAGAGAGGCATCAGGCTCTCATAAATCATAAATTCTACTGTCTCCAACTTTATTTGTGATCCTCCATGCAGCGACTGATATCCCATACGCAGCACAAAACTTCATTAGCTAAAGGCTAATATCCAATCCAAATACAAACAAATACAGAGGCAGGGTTTAAGTGAATTTTCAAGATGAAATGCTACAGTTCCACACAGACAAAATGAATATGTCAGAGCTGAATTTGTTTATTGCTGAAGAAAAACATCAGGCATAAAGATTAGCTTGGTGGCTATGAGGAAATTAAATCTCAGTTAGCTCTGCCAATTTATCACAGGAGATCTGCACATAATATGTCAAGATTCACAAAACCATGTTTGCAACAAATGGGAAAAAATACTTTAAAAAAAAGGTATGAACCAGAAAAATATCATCCTAAAACTAAGAAATAACTTATCTTATATGCAGAAAGAAAAGGGTCAGAGGACGTAAAATTAAATACATGAAACAATTATGCTTATATCATTAAGGCTCAATTGTTACACATACACATAAAATGTAACTAGACAATATAACTGAGTTTAAATATACAAATACAGGTAAGATAAAAAAAGACACTTGTGTTAAGACAGAAAGACAGATTGGAAGACAGAAAGAGGGACATATGGAACGACTGAAAAAGAGCTGAAATACAAGGAAAGATTGAAAGGTATTTGGGAAGATGAAACAACTGATGAAAAGATGAAAAGATAAATACAATTGATGAAAGAAAGATGAAAAATATATTGAAACAGAAGACAGATGGAAAAATTGATCATAGATGAAAGATGGATAGATAAATATTAAGACAGAAAGAAAGACTGAAAGAAAGACTGAAAGATAGGGAAGAAAGATATATAGCAGGGGTATTCAACTAAAATTTAAAGAGGTCCAGTTAGAGAAAATTTCTTGAAGCAAAGGTCCGGAAGATCATAATGCCTAACTATTTAGTGTGATATATAGTTAAGTAGCCTAGTAGTTGTATCAACATCTGCATGTAATCAATACCTGACTGTCAAATCAAATGAATTCAGTAAAATTCAAAAACTTTTTGACAATATTTATTATCACGTAACATAGAACTGAACATATATGTATGACTGCCGATATGTATGTTCTCTCATTTACTAAATAAAAATAGGGTTGCATTTCAAATAAAATGTGAAAATTGTGCATGTTCAAATAAAGTGCTTAACTTCAGAAAAAACTTTTTGTGTT
>VXCM01004022.1:0-47275 GCA_014773175.1 Lucifuga dentata
GAGGCAGATGATTCGCTGTGGTGACCCCTGAAGGGAAAGCCGAAAGGAAAAGAAGAAGAAGATAAACCAAAGCAGGAGAGGAAAATGTAAATAGGAAAGATATTGAATCTGAGATGACATTTTTAATGCGCAAACACTGATTGGCTGCTTCTGCTTAGGGAGAATACGAGCACGTTAACGGCATGTTTATCATTTTAATCATGATGCAGCTGTTGTTGACACGATCATATTACAAAATGCTGAATACAGAAAGCATGACGAAAAACCAACAAGAATATTTAACATTGACTTCATGCTAATCTGACAGAAACATTCAGCTAAATTACATCTAAACTTTAACGTGTTCCTAACATGTATTAATGAGAAAAAAACATTCTTTCTAGTCATCTGGTCACCACGGCAACACGTCAGAGTTGAAGCTACATGAAGTTTCCATGACTTTTACACATGTAGTGACTCAATGTTAAAAAAAAAAAAAATAGAAACATTCAGCATAAAAGCATCAAAAAGCTGAAAAATCAGACAAATCTGTTCAAATAAACACGCATGTTTCACAGCATCACATGAACAGCTCACATCCTGTCACAACTCGCTCTACTCTTCCACCAGCGGTGGAGGAGACAGCTTCAGCTGGAACGTCTCTGCTCCTGTTTGTGCTGCCGTTAAAAACCCCGCCCTCTCATTGCTATGGCAACGGGAAAGCTCTGAAAGGATGGACAACTGAAGGAGAAATGAAGAAAAACAATCAACATGATTATAAGATACACCACCCACTCATCATCTATCCATCCATCCATCCACCATCCATCCATCCTTCCATCCATCCACCATTCACCATCCATCTATCCAACAATCATCCATCCATAATTCATCCATTCATCCAGCCATCCACACATCCATACATCTATTCACCCACACACCCATCCATCTATCCACCTATCCCTCATCATCATCCATCCTTCCATTCATTTGTCAATCCACTGGTCCATCTAACCATCCATCAGTCCACCATCCGTCATCCATCCATCCATACATCCTTCCACCCATCCAACCATCATCATCATCCACCCTTCCACCCATCCACCCATCATCCATCCTTCCATCCATTCATAATCCATTCCATTCTTCTACCCATCCAACCATCTCTCATCCATCCATCCACCACCCATCCATCATCCACTCATTCATCCATGTAATTAGAAATTACTGTAAAAAGAGAAGATTTTGTGGGTCTGTCTGTATATGTGTGTGTTTGTATATGTGTATCTATGTGTATATGTACTGAATGTGTGTTTGTATATATGTATAAATGTAAATATGTGTGTGTGTGTGTGTGTACCCGTGACGGTCCTCGGTATAAGGAGCGGAGCTGGCTCCATGACTGCTGCTGCTGCAGGTCCAGTGTTTCTGTGAAAACCTGGAATGACACAAACCATGCGACATTTATTAACACGTCACCAAAAAATGATTCATTAAACTTTAATCACACAAAATGACGAATGGTTAAAGTTTCATTTCACAAAAAAGAGCAATGATTAAACTTTTATCCCAGAAAATGATTAATGATTAGGGCTGGATATCGATTTTGATTTTTAAAGCCCCAATTCAATTTGATTTAATTTGATTCAATTCTGCTAAATTCTGTAAAATGTTGTTCGGATTTTGTTTTGTCTTTTAAATTACATTATTGTACAAGAAGACATTCTTTCTAAATCTATGTTGAAAACGTACTGAGTGTATTTGTTGACGTTGCCATCATTAGGGTGGGATAACCATGAAAATATCTATTATGTTTGTTGGAGGAACAACACACGCACAGTCATTGGCTTCTCTTAACTGGGAAGATGAAAAACTTTATTGGACATGGACACAAAGACAGCAACAGTCAGCATGAGATGAAATGAACCTTTCACATCTCAATGAGCTGAGTTAATACAATAAATGACAGCATACAAATAATATAACAAAGGTTAACAGCAAAGGAACCAGGTTCAGGCTGACCTTTGAGCTTTTGGCTCTACATGAAGCTTTGTAGCTGCCTCACTAACATGTTGTCATGTGGCTCAGCGTTCCGTGATTCCAGGATTTTACGCGTATTTTTAAATCTCTTGTTGTCACGGCGATGCTGTAAGGACGCATATCCTCCATATAAAAATAGTAACGACTTGCTTATTTTTTTGGCTGGAGGTAAAGCAGATGCAGCTTGTCAGTCGATGCGTTTTCTACGTCATCTGTCTCCATTCAGGTGTCGTGCTGCAGACGTCACGGCGGCGGCGACACCTCGTCAAGCGGCTCTGCAAGTTCATCGTGTTTTACTTCCGAGTTACATATTTTGTAAATGTTCTTCTTTTAGTAGGGCTAGTTTGTGTCCTTTTGCTTTGAAAGCCAAAATGAGTCCAAACATCTACACCTGAAGGTGCTAGAGTCACAGCTGCCATGTTGTTTCTAATACAAACTTGGTCTTCTATGCTTTCCGTAGTCGAGTAGTCGCGCTATATCACACGGAGCTTATGCTACTAGCATTCAATTAAAAATTAGATCATCTAAAAGATCCATTTTTTAAACTTTTATGAATCGATATCGGAATTATTGAAATTTGAATCGCAATAAATAGAAAAATCAATGCTTCCCCCCCATTAATGATTAAATTTTAATCTTAGAAAATTATTAATTTCATTCAAATTAATTTCATTAAAAGTCAAAATGTTCATAAAAACTCCATAAAAGCTTATTTGAAGTAACAAATAGGATCAAAACTCACCTTCTTCCCATGAGCCTCTGCTGCTGCGTCATGATGTACTGATGTAACACGGGTCTGAGAACAGGAAATGACATTTTTTAATCATATGAACATATTGTGTGTGCTACAGATCTGTGAGCTCAATGTTTAACATCTGGGTATGTTCCAAATCTTTTAATTACCTCCTTTGCCTCGCTCAAGTCTCTCTTACCTCAGATATGAGGAAAGGGAGCAAAGAAAGGAATTGAGGAATGACGGTTTTAGACAAATGAAGCAATATCATGTTCTGATGATGCCACAACTGGAGAAGTCTTTTCTCACAGGTGTTGCTGCTGGATCAAGTAAAAGCTTCAGAATACACCATCTTTCCTAATGCAGGTGTGTGTGTGTGATTATCTGTGAAGATGATTCTGCATGTGATTGGTTATTAAGAAAAAAACACTTAAAAAAGGAGAGAACACACAAAAATGGCAAACTGAAGCTTTTTTTTTTTCTTTTTCCTACAAATTCTCTGTGTGTTTCTCTCCTGTAGGAGCACAAACATCTGGAGAGGCTCCAAATAGAACTGTTGCTGCTTCACATTGAAAGGAGCCAGCTGAGGTGCTTCAGGCATCAGATCAGGACCTCCTGCACGCCTCCCTTTGGAGGTTTTCCAGCTATGTCCAACTGGGAGGAGATCCCGAGGTAAAAGCAGAATACGCTGGAGGGATTACATATCCCATCTGGCCTGGAAATGCCTCGGAACCCCCAGGAAGAGTTGGAGGATGTGGCTTGTAGAGGAACATCTGGGCTGCTGCCACCACAACCCGATCCCAGATAAGCGGAAGAAAATATATGTATGTATGTATGTATATGTGTGTACACGTGTGTAATGTATGTGTGTATGCCTGTATGTATGTATGTATGTATGCATGCATGTATTGTATATATGCATGTATGTATATGTATTTATGTACGAGTTGTCTGTCTCTATGTATTTATGTATGTATGTGTGTATATGTATTTATGTATGAGTTTGTCTGTCTTAATGTATTTATGTATGTATTNATGTATGTATGTGTGTATATGTATTTATGTATGAGTTTGTCTGTCTTAATGTATTTATGTATGTATTTATGTATGAGTGTCTATATGTATGTATGTATTTATGTATGAGTGTCTATATGTATGTATGTATGTATGTATTTATGTATGAGTTATCTTTCTCTATATATTTATGTATGTATGGATGGATGGATGTTTTTCTCTGATTTTATTGGTCACATCAAACATGCATTTGTGTGTTTGTGTGATTTTAATAAGGTTTGGTAACACTTCTTTGTCCACACATTACAGCAACACATCCTGATATCACACACACACCAAACACGCTCACACTAAACACACACACTCACACCAAACACACAAACACACATGCACAAGAAAACACACACATACACACCAAACACACAGGCACATACCTGTGCGAGAGATGTGCTGCGGCCTCTTTTTGCTTCTGTGGAAAGCCCCACCCTTCCACTCTGATTGGAGGAACACTTGTAGCAGCTCCAACGCTGCATCTGGTCTGAAGTGCAGCCCTGCCCACTGTTCTTCTCCTGCAGGCACTGGAAGTGGTAAAGATGGCCACAGCTGACACACACACACACACACACACACACACACACACACACACACACACAGAACAAACACACACGCACAGTTAAACTTTACTGTGTTCAAAACTTCTTCAACATGTAATGTTACTGTTTTAAAAATGATTTCCTGACATGCTGACCAGAGAATCAAACACGAACGTGCTCCAAACAGCCACCAGAAGGCGTTACCTGAACACAACGATCTCCTCCGCTGAGTCCTGCCTCCTCTTGTACTGCTGGAGGCAGATGTTACAGTGGTCTTGACGTGGGTGGAGCCCTCTTGTGACGGCAGCTCGCAGGTGAGCCAGGGACCAATGGAGGTCATGGTTTAATAGACTGGTGGTGGTTTCCAGCAAAGTCTAAACAAAAACAACTTTACTAGTAAAAAACAGCCACTTTAACCATTTTTATCCTGAACTGTCTGCAGTACACGACAATCTGACGGTAATATTTCCACCATCTGTGTCAGGAGACTAAATAAACAAACACGTACAGATGTGATCTAATTACTGTTATCCATTATTATTATTGGAAGTATTTTCATATATTGTCATGAATGAACTTTTAGAATTCATTAAAAGAGTTTTAGGGCATTAGACTTGTTTAACTGTTTACCTCTGACTCTGTTTAAAAAAAAACAAAATGATCATGTGACCACTGTGACCAATCATCAACAAGTTTAAGGTCCATGTGACTGAAATCAACATCCCTGGACGTGGACACAAGAGGAAAACTGAGCTGAGGTGTAGAACAAATGAACCTGAGCGACAAAGAGACGCACCTGGACGTCCCACCTGCCCCTCCCCCACCCACACACACACACACACACACACACACACACACACACCTGTTCATAGGTAAACGTGTCCAGCATGCCCAGAATGAGGCCTTGGATCTCAGCCAGCTTTCCTTTCCCATAAACAGGATCCTGACACACAAACATGCAGAGAACACGACAGACTGACATGATGATTTTTAACATGTCCAGCTCTAAGTTGGAGGATAGAAACACTTTTCCTACTGTCATATTAGCAACATGGTAACACAGAGACATTTATCACGTTTAGTGATTATTATTACTGAATCAACAAAGAGTAGATTTTAAATTCATGTAAATACAGCAACATTGTTTTGTTAATGTAAAATACTTTCCAGAGGAAAATATTTTACTTATTATGGGTTTAACTCCCCCCCACCCACNACACACACACACACACACACATTCTCACACATAAAAAAAGACATACTAACACAAACACATGACAAACACATGCAGAAATATGTCCATTACCACAAAAACGCATGCAAAAAACACAAACACGCAGACATTAACATACATTAACACACATTTGCGCACACACACACACACACACACACACACACACAAGCACGCACACACACAGGTCTTACCTGCAGGATTTTCTGGATGATGGCCGGCAGAGAAATAAAACTGCTCATGTTGTTCAGAACCTTCATCGTCATTTCCTTCAACACTAACACACACACACACACACACATACACACACACACATGTCATAATGAATATCATATTAACATCACATTAACATCTTATTTACATCACATTACAGTGTTTCCCATACATAGGCTTTACTTGGGCGGCCCGCCCAGGTAAATGAAGACCTGCCCAGGTTTTGCAGGACGACCCAGCCTTAAAAANTGGGCGGCCCGCCCAGGTAAATGAAGACCTGCCCAGGTTTTGCAGGACGACCCAGCCTTAAAAAAAATACAACACTGCTGTCACACACACTGACATGTGCGCACACAGCAAGATGATGCATGTATATTTCATTTCAACGCACATTAATTAACATCTAACTATAAAGGCAGAAATCTCTGTCTGTGGCACCAACATCTTAGAACCCGTCATGTTTGAAGCTGACATGAAAATTGAAGTTGAAGTTGAAAATGAGTGGGAACGTGTCGGGTTGATACATGGCGAGCCTGCCCACCGCCACAAGTATGTTTTCAACCTGTGGGAAACACTGCATTATACTTACATCACGTTAACATATTAACATTAACATATCACATTAATCTCATGTTGACATCATACTAACATTACCTTAACATATTAACATCACATTAACATCACGTTATCATCATATTAACATCATATTAATGTTATAACATCATGTCAATATGATGAAATGAACACAGACAGGTCTGCTCCATGATCCAAGCTGTAAACTGGATGTTAACTGCTACACACGACAACTTCCTGCTTGTTCCAAAGATCAGCTGATCACTTTAGCAGCATCACTGATTGGCCAGTGAAAACGTGTAACACGCCACACACGTGAAGGAGAGATCTTGACCATTGAGAAACAATCCTTGTACACAGAAACTGTGTAGGACTAAATTTATGAAACCAAACCATGACGAAGCGTCATGTGTCTCAGCATGCAAATGTGTATGTGTGTGTGTGGTTTACCTTCAGATGTGTGTTTTTCAGTGGAAGTTTTCAGTTGTTTCTGAGACACCATCATGGCCTCCAACAGTGGAAACCAGAGAACCTAAGAGAAGAACACGAGTGAAGAGACAGTGACACACACACACACACACACACACACACACACACAAACATAGAAAAAAAAATATAATCACAATCATACAATCATACACACACACAAACACATATAGTCACACACAAACATGCAAAAACACATAATGATGCACACACATGCACACACACACATAAACACAAGCACACAGAAATAAACAGACACACACAAAACATAAACAGACACAACAACACACATGTACACATAAACATACACACATAGACACACACATACATAAACACAGAGCAATTTATTTATGTGTCACATAGTTGTGCAACAAGTTGGGTGAGCGTTGCTATGGGAGCCCAGAACTGCTGTTAAATGGCGTCTTCGTCTGTCAGAGCAGCAGAGGACGTCAGGCTGTCCGTCATAAAGCTGCTGAACTGAGTTATAAGAACATTTCCTGTCCTAACCTCTCATTCTCCTGCACCTGCAATTTATATCAACCCTGCTCCTCCCAAGCAGCCATGAAACTGATTTCATACACAGCCACACACGTCTGCTTGGGCTGATCTAGATGCGTCTGACCCATCCAGTGTGTGTGTGTGTGTGTGTGTGTGTGTGTGTGTGTGCGTGTGTGGCTGTACAGCGATGCCCTGAGTCACACTCGGCTGTTCGCCATCGTCATTAATAAGCTTATTTTTAAATCTTCCAGCTGAGTGCATCATTCTCCCATCTACAAGTCGAACCACTATAATTGAATGTGTGAGTGCTGGCAAGTGTTCAGAAACACACACACACACACACATTCAGAAACACATGCACAAGCACACACATACACAGAAACATACACACACACTCAAACACACACGCACACACTCTCTACCTCTCTCTTTGATTGGCTGAGGTTCTGAGAACTTCGATGACACAGAGCGATGATGTCATTTAACGAGTCTTCTGCTCTCCTCAGAGCCGAGTCTTTCTCCTCCTCCGTAGTCCCTCTATCATCGCCGCTCTCGTTGTGACGAGTCAGGACAGTCAGTTTGTCCTTCAGCGTCTTCAGAGAGACAGCATAAAGACACGTTAAAGACAAACAGCGTCCTCAGAGTGGACACGGGGACGAGGACCCTAATGACTAGCGTCTGCTCGCCGTCCCTCACTCTAAAGACCAGAGACGAGCTCTAGCTTTAGCTTTATTAGCGTGGACTGTTTCTTCCACACACGTGTTTATTGACGTGTTGTCTTCTCCCTGTATAATTGCATTGGCTGTTCTTAGTGATAGGTGAAGCACTTTGTGATGACATTAACATGTTACATACATGTTAATGTCATGTGCACTACTGAATGTACAGTAATGATGATCTTATAAGTCTGACATTTTTTCCTACTATTAAGAGGAAAATGAGACAGGAAGAATTACCAAGGAATAACAGATTTTAACAGGTCAAAGGTCAGCACAGCTAATAGCATATTTCTCTAGGTTTACAGAGCAAACATTATAACATCCACTTTCAATAAGCAATATTATAAATGGGAAAATCTATTTAAGAGTGATTCACAACTTTATCTTTATATCAATTCTTTCTTAACATGTTTACAATCATAAACATGTTACATACATCACTCACCTTTCTAAATGTTGTAAATGACGGCTAATGAGCGGCCTCAGGTGTCCATGTCCTTACCTTTAGCAGGACGGTAAAAGCTCCAGGTGCGTCTCCTTTCCTCTCCAGCAGGTAGGCCGTCGCCTCGCTGTGCTCGTATTTCTCTGATATCTGTGACAGAAAAAAAAAGCTGATCAGGAACTTTATAACCAACGAAAAAAACAAGCTCACTTCCATGAAAACCCAACAGAGTAACATGTTCTGTTGTTTACCGTATCTCTGTGTGTGTCTGTGTGAGTGAGTGTGTGTGAGTGAGTGTGTGGTGTAAGTGTGAAACAGCGATGAGACGCTTACTAAGGCCCTGTCCACACGAATATGGATATTTTACAAAACGCATATTTTCCTTTTCAGCTTCGTCTGGTTATGAGTGGAGCTGCTGTCACACACTGTCTTTAGCTCATTCCTTGGTTTACAGACTTGACTCTTCCACTGCTCATAAAGACTAATTAGTCTTTTTTCCTTTTATACTCACTTCCTCTCTTTGATAAGCAGCATCTTTTCTGTTTTACACTCTCATATTCAGAATGACGAGAATCTTTGACAGAACTCTGGAGATGGGCAGGCATTTTGTCCTTACATTCTTTTATTTCCTGTAACTCATGCCGCCTTTTATTTTCTGATTTTTATTTTTGAAGTAAGCCTCATGTTCTTGAATTTGATTTTTTCAGATTTATTATCTGCTTCTTTGAAGCTGTCCAACTCCCTGATGAGGTGTGAATGTCTTCCACTGAAGTTGTGTTTTTCTGGATTATCACACTAACTCCTGCTTAACTGTCAGTGTACTTGGTGACCGTTGTGAGACGTTGGGACCTTTGTGACCGTTGTACAGCAGGACGGTTAGAGTGAGTAGTGTAACTTTTACTGTAGCGTTCCCACCAAATGAACAAGCCACCTGTATGTCCCCATTAACACACACTCACCTGTATGGTCTCCTCCAGTCTGTACTGCTGGGAGTTCTTCAGGAAACTCAGGAGCTGACTGGGGGCAAATCGACACAATAAGCCCACATGAAGCTCATGGATGTCGTGGTCCAGAGTGAGGACGGTCCCTGAATCATGGCCGTCCCTGAAAGACAGAGACGGAGGTGTGAGGTGAGAGGAGGAGGGGAAGTTAAGTTAATTTGTCCCTAAAGGGCAACTGTGTGTACAACATGAAAGACATAAGACGTTAAACTCAGGACATTAAAACCATCAAAAATCACAGATTAAAACCTTCCTCAATTAATAGGTACAATCATAAGGAAACCAAGGAAGCCACAGGGACAGCAAGAATGAAGAATAATAATAATAAATAATAATTGGGTAAATATTAAGATACAATCTTAGAAAACAGCAATTTTATCTATTTAAAATTAAAGCTACAATAAAATGTGCAAAAACTGAAGGGGTCTGAAAACTTTCTGGAGGCACAGTATACATACATACATGAATATATATACACACATATATACAAATACATATACATACATCCAGTGTACCTGTACCTGTGCTCCAGGAGGCAGCCGAGGAACCTGAAGAGGATCTGGTCATCCTGTAGAGAAGGGGGCGGAGCTATAAAGACCTGACTGAGCGACACTGAAAAGCGTGACACTGATACTTCCTGTTGACCTCACCCGGAGCTGAGAGACGATTCCTCGCACCTCAGCAGCAAAATTGAATGCCACCAGGTCAGCTGATTTGTTGGGGTCAAGGGTCACCAGCTCCTGTTAGTGGAAACAAAATCATGCAAACAGGGAGAGAGAACCAGAGTGTGTGTATATATTATGTGTGTGTGTATTGTGTATGTGTGTGTGCGTGCATGCTGACCTGTATGTGCTGCAGTGTTTTGTCTCTCACACGTTGTTTCTGCTCAGAGGTGTAACCAGGCATGGAGAGCAGATTGTGGATGTAGTTGAAGATCTCTACCTGACACACACACACACACACACACACACAGAGGAAACAAAGTACTTACACTTCAGGATGATCAAAAGGTACATCTATTATTGATCATTTAGATTAGTGCTTTACATGTTATGCTACTATGTGTGTGCATATGTGTGTGTGCGTGTGTGTTATATTTTGTATGTGTTACTGAAGGCTCTGTATTTGATAGTACTGTTTTATCATGTTTATTGTATATGAATGTGTATTTCCTCATATTATTGTGTGATACTGTAGGCTGAGCATTGTAAATTAGCCTCGGCTATAAATGCTACGATATGTAGCATCAGCTTATTCTGTCAACACGCTATGATCATGTATCAGCCTGTCTTAAAAAAAACATACAACAAATAAATATGTCTGTGTGTGTGCAAGTGTTACCGTGTGTATCTCTGTGTGTGTATTTATATCTGTGTGTGTGTGTATGTGTATCTGTGTGAGTGTGTGTTGTGTGTATGTGTGAGTTTGTGTATCTGTGAGTGTGTGTATGTGCGTTTGTATATATAAATTTGTGTGTATCTGCGTGTGTGTTGAAGTGTGAATGTGTGTGAGTTTGTGTGTCTGTGAGTGTGTGTATGTGAGTTTGTATATATAAATTTGTGTGTATCTGCATGTGTGTTAAAGTGTGAATGTGTGTGAGTTTGTGTGTCTGTGTGTATCTGTGTGAGTATTAGTTGAGTGTATGTGTGTTTGTGTGTGTATCTGTGTGTGTGTGTGTGTTACCTTTCTGACTGGATCTCTGATGTAACACTCAATGATTTTGTCATATTGATGTTTCTTGTCATAGAGAAACTCACAGATCTGGAAGCTGCAGAGACGATGAAGACACAGATGGAGGAGTGAGGATGAGGATGGAGGCAGGAAGAGGTTTTGGTGTGTGTGNGGGGGGAAGAGTTCACCTCATTTTTGTTAAAAACAAATGAAAGGTAAAACAACAGATATCCAACTAAAGTTTGATGCAAGTTGGTTTACAAATAAAACTTTTTTTTTAGTGCTGGTCTAATTGGAATTAATATTAAAATGAGATTAAATATAAATTATAAGTATTTTTAAATGACAGTCTGCAAACTCAGTGTTAGATTTGTGGCATTTGAGGCATTTTACCAGCAGAGGGCGCAGCAGAAAATGTATTGTGAAAAAAGCTACGGGAAGTTAATAAAAGACAGAGAACGACTTCTATGGCTCAGATTTAAACATGGTGAGCAACGTAAGAGCGTCGTGCTGGCAAACTGATTGCTTAAAAGCACAGTGGCTGAAACGAGTTAATCACAGAACCTGGAAACAGTTAAGAAATTCAACTTCTAATTTACAATATCTGATCAGAACACAATTTACCTTTAAATTTACAATAATTTACAAAATCTGATCAGAACACAAATTATCCTTAAATTTACAAAACCTATATAAAAAAAACACAAAACAGAACAAAAATCACACATCAGAAATTTGTCAACTTTTAAAATTTTCTTAACTTGACTTAACTTTCTTAACTTAATTTACAGAATCTGATCAACATGGAGTAAAAATACATAAAATACTAATTATTTCAGAGACACAAACACACATACACGCTCTCATACACGCTCACAAACACACATACACACACACACATACACACACAGACACACACAAACACAAACACAGACACATTTACATTCATCAGTTACTCACAATTCAGCTTTCTCTGCCAGAGCCAATAGTCTTTCTTCATCAAACTGGATGACACCCCCCACCTGCAGCAGCTCCAACAGAACCTACAGAACCAGTAACAAACCAGTCACAACCAGTCACTAACCAGTCAAAACCAGTCACAACCAGTCACTAACCAGTCACAAACAAGTCACAACTAGTCACTCAGTCACAAGCAGTCATGAGCCAGTCATAATCAGCCACAACCCAGTCACTGACCAGTCAATAACCAGTCACAAGCAGTCACAACCAAGTAGAAAAGTAATGCAGTAATGATGTTTAAAATCATTATTATTTATTAGTAATGTAATAAAAGTGTAAATGTAATATCATCGTTTTATCATCTTTTAATGTGTTAAACTTTCTCTTTAAGTTAAATACAAGTTCTGCTATAAACAAATAAAGATGTAGGAATGAAAATCTGGCCTGGATCACCAACAAAACTCACATGTGTTTGTGTGATTTCTGTGAGCATGCATTTGTGTGACTGTGTGTGTGTTTGTGTGATACTGTATGTGGTGTTTGTGTGCATGTGTTTGAGTGTGTGTCTTTGCGTGATTTGGTTTGTACACTCAGCAGCTGTGAATGTGGAGTCGTCACATTCACAGCTGCTGAGTGTTTTACCTGCTGCCTCTCCGTGTGCCGAGAGTCGTCATCCGGGCTACACAGGAAGTCCAGAACCTGCAGCAAGAATACACACACGCACATGCACGCACACACACACACACACACACGCGTGAGAACAGAGGTGAGGATGACATGAGCAGCGCTGTGACCTGGAAACACTCGCTGTCTGATTTCATGTCTCACGCTGAGATTATTTTTAATGATTATTTTACTTTGTAAACACACAGATCCACATTAAGAACATAAAAGTAATTTGAAAATGATATCACTAATTATTACCAAACAGATTTTAATATCTGCACAGATGTAAATTCAAACAGAAAACACATCCTGGTCTTTGGCTGCAAATGTGTGATGTTTATGCTCGTAAGTTAACATTTTTTTCATGCTGTTACATCATCTGTGCCTCTGGCTGAGCTGCTTAAGGGTTTTGAGCAGAGCCATGTGGAAAAGATAATTATTAATCATCTTACCTCTCGGTTACAGTATTTTCACAACCTTTACCAGTATCATACCTATAGCTATATTATACCAGTCTGGTTGAGAACACTTTAGTGTTTCAACGGTTTGGCTTGGACATTTAACTCTGACAAAAAAATAAAAAATAAAAAAAAATGCATAGGATTGTAAAAACAGCTGGAAAAATTGTATATAGTCTGTCAGCACACAAAAAGGTCTTATCTATCTTATCTATTACTGAAGATACAACATACACAACACAGCAACACACACAACACAACCCCCGCCCCAAACCGTGAATTAAAGTTATTCCCGTCAGTATGATGTTATACAGTACAGTGCCAAGGGGCACTAAATCAATTTTTATAAAAATCTTTTATTCAAAATGCAATCAGCCTTCTTAATAAACTAGACTAAATACATGTATTTTATCCTATACACTGTATAGTATACAGTATAAGGAACCATATGACTTGTTCTTATGTACTTGCTTTTAAGTTTTGAGTTTTATGTTGTATGCAATGTTAAGATGTCATGTATGCGTAACATTTTTGTGTTTTTATAGTGAGACCAAAGACCAATTTCCAGCACGGCTGAACAATAAAGGTAATGGGGCAGATTCCTAGAAAATAAATGGTGCTATGGGTGAAGCGTTGACCTAAATGCACACCATGATAACTGAAGTTCATTCATAAAACTTCTGCTGCGATAATCAGCGCACCACTGTCACATGAAGGTAGCATTGCTGTGAGGTGTGACAGGTAAAAACCAGTGTTGCTTCATATTTATCAGCCACCATTTATCATTATTTATCTGGTTTTAAAGCCACAAATCGGCAAATGAAACATATATTCTGCTTTAGAGCTCCTCGTTTTAAAAGACTGACACTAAAATAACGGGTAAACATGCATACTGTAGTGTGTAATCGTGCTGCACAGGGGGGTGAGGTGTATGTGATGAGCATCTAGTATGTGTTTGAGGAAGACACACGTGCACAGCGCAGCAGGTGAGGTCATGAATGAACAGAGGACCACAAGAAGTGTGTGAGATCAGATCAAAACTCACCATTTAATAACTGACTGATCAGCTGAGTGAGTTTATCAATCAAAGTTATTGGTCACTAACACGTGAGGCAAATATAGTTTTAAATGTTGCTCAGATTTCATACCAGTGAAATTTACTACTGTAATGAAACAGGCCTTAATTTTAGCATGTGGGTTTGTTTTATGAATACCTACCGCAACATGTAAATAAGGAAATATCACAGTAACGCCTCTTTCAAGGCAAACGCTAAAATATGTTTGTAACAGGCATTTATGAATGAAAGAACATGGTTGCGCCGTGATATTTGTGCAGAGCGAAGCGGTATTTGCTGCCGTTTATGAATCTGGGCCTTTGTATCCTGAAGATCAGATGCCACCATAACAACAGAGACACACACGTTCAATATTTACAACCGCTTACCTGATCAAACAGTTTCCTGTTAACAAACAACGTGTTGTCTGGTTTAGCCAACTGGCGAGCCAGGAAAGTAAAGAGCCCGCCCACCTGGGAGGGAGTAAAGTCAGGGTTGTCCACCATCACCTAGGTAACCGAAAAGGATGTTATAAATCCCTGTGTAATATACACACCATATAGGTTGCCGTGCCGCGAGTCAACAAAGAAAAAACATTCATACTCAAAGGTACACAGAAACAAATAGCTAAAAGTAGATCATACCCTATGTATGAGGTGTACATTTAAACTCTAGCTTTAATACAGTACCTAAAAAAAAAGTGTCTTTGATCACTCCGCCGCACACATCACTCATCAGCAACAAAAACTAAGTTCCAGAGCAGAATGGACAAAAAAAACACTCTTTGGGTTTTACTCTCCAACATCAGCCCTCGCTGGGAATGTCTGCTTTTAAGGAAACAAGCCAAGGTGTTTCACTGTTGTTGATAAGCCTGAATTTATCATAAGTGTCGCCACCAGAAACAGTATCCCTGTGCAGATGAAACACCTGGTCAGTCACCAACTGGGCTGTATCATTGGCAGAAGGGAATTTGGGAAGAGCAATGAAAAGTACTGCTTCTGATAATCTATTGATTATAACTGTTTTAGTGATGAAGCCCAGTGATGAAGTCCATGAAAAGGTGGGACCAGGGTCTCTTTGGGATGGGTAGGGGACACAGCAGGCCAGGAGGACACTGCTGCAGATGTTTCTGTCTGGCACAGATTGAGCAGATAATACTCCACATCCTTTTCTCATTGCTGGCTACCAGGACTGTCTTTGAAGGAACCTGAACTTATAAGTGAAGGTGTGAATGTGAATGAAGGTGTGAATATGAGAAACTGTGAATGTGAGTGAAGGTGTGAATATGAGTGAAAGTGTGAATATGAGTGAAAGTGTGAATATGAGTGAAGGTGTTAGCCACTTAACCACACATTCTCAGTTAGTGTGTTTCTGCCTCCTATTATTTGTGAATACGATCCCATGAGACTGAGACCATGGCCATTTCTACTCAAACACTGAGCAGCAAGACTGAAATGACCCCATGGCCATCTGAAAATTAAACGACAGTGGCCTTTTTTTGTTGTTCCTCACATGAATAAAGGAACTTTGTCAGGAAGCAGGAATTTTAAGCAGGAAAGAAGCAACAAATAGCACAGAGCCATGTAATGTATGAAGACTAAGAAGAAAATCTAAAACAGCTGAACTATGCACAGCCTTGAATCAAGGCAGCATGAGGACAGTTCTACCAGCAAAGAGGTAGAAACAAGCATGCTCAACTAAAAAATCTGAGCAGGAAACTTGAAGCAGAAGAGCGTCAGCAGAGAACAGGATGTACCTTCAGTAAGATGTCCACTATCCTCTGCTGGTACTCCAGGGCCTGCTTGTCGTTCTTAAAATCTTCAAAAGTCTAAAAAGAGGAAGAACTGAATAATTAACACACAATGGTAAACAAGTTCAGCTTTAAAAACTAGTTAAGGACCATCTTTATTTGTTTGAAGAGGGAAAAAGAAAGACTAGGTGAAAGTAACGGCTTGGACTAATTATTGAAATACTATACAGCCTGCTTATTCATGACCATATGAATGCTTATGAATGCATATGAATGTTATCCTTATCATATAAGGTGACAGAAAACCTGCAGAAAATCTAGTCAAACATAAAACTATTCAACAACTGCATGGACATGAAATACCAGTAATCAATGTAAGTTAATTTGGTGAATCATCTGAAAATGAACTTTCAAAGGAACATTTTGAAATACACTGGAATGGCTTAAAATTTCCAGTATGATAGTCTTCATTTACAGTAAATTGAGTATAATTGTGATGAGCGAGTAGACATAAACTTTTATGCTCCCCAAAGCAAAAGCACACCAAAAAATTGGCTTAAGCCTCATTATGAGAAAAGTGAGTTGCAAAATATGGCGATCTATGTCTACATCTATCTACAGCTATGGCGATCTTATTGTGGAACACTGTGTTAGCTTTACACCAGATGTAATGAGTCCATGTCTCTCTGTGTGTCTCTCTCTCTCTCTGTCAGGTGCAGGTAAATGAGTTCAAAGGTCAAACGAAAGCTCTAAAGACAGAATCGTCTATAGTTTTTAATTTGGACACTGTACTAGATGTTAATTTTTTTGATATTTTGGTATTGAGATGGTTACACTCCAAATAAAATATTTTTATTATTGTAAATGTGAAACTCCCATCGACATCATTTCTGAAATTCTTTCAGAAACACATGTTATATACAACACATATGTTATATAGTCAAGATAGAGAACAATAAAACCAAAATGGAAACATTTTGGGGAAACTTGGCAAGATATAAAACAAAACAAAAAATAAATAATAAATATGTGATATACAAGCTGCTGCATGGTGATGTTATGTATGGAAACAAGCTAATGACATCTGATAGTGACTTTGACTTTTGGAGCAGACGTGGCGATTTCCACAGAAAAGAGTTAGTAACACTGTTTGTACATACAGTACAGTAACTTCCTGTTAATCTCACCATGGCGAGCACGTTGAGGAACTCCCGCGTGTCGAAGTGGAGGAGCGTACGAATGAATGAAAAAACCTCCTCCGCTTCTGACGAATCGGCTGAATGGAGACGGATCAGGAACTCAAACACCTAAAGAAAAAACGACAACACACACACACACACACACACACACACACAATTTCATTTCACTGTTCTTCAAAGTGNGACAACACACACACACACACACACACACACACACAATTTCATTTCACTGTTCTTCAAAGTGACTTACAATCAACACTCGCCTACACATGATGTCATCATCAGCTGTTTGATCAAATTTCCTGAAGGTCAAATTGATGAATCGTGTGTGATGGACACAAATTCAAACCTCCATCGTGAACTTTTACTATGATGTTACTTTAACTGTTCAAACCTCCAGTTATTAATAGTCCTTAAAAAGGACATGAAGTGTAATTGCAAAGTATTTTCTCCTTCCTTATTTCATCTATGTTTGCATATTTGTCAGACTTAATTGTGCCAGATCTTCAAACTAATTTAATATTATACAAAGAGTCTGAGTAAACACAAAATACAGTTTATAAATGATCATTTCATTTATTGAAGGAAAAATGTCCACACAAAAAAACAAAAAACAAAAAAAAAAACCAGACATATAAACACAGACATACAAACACACAGACACACACAATGTCGCCCTCTGGTGATGTATCACATGTATCAACATACCTGGTTTTTGACTTGAACCACAATGTCTTCAGGAATATCTCCGAGTGGGTACGCCCTTCCTGCCAGACAGCAGCTACACATGTGCACGTGCACATACACACACACACGTACACAAACAGACACATGCACGCATGCACACACAGATAGTTATGTATATATCTACTGATGGTGTGTTGTAGCTGCTGGTCGTGGTGAAAATACATTAGGCTAATCACTATACAGTAAATAGTTCTCACACGGGGAGACACGTGTGACCACAGGAGAGAGAGAGAGAGAGAGAAAGTAGGCACATGGTAAACATGTGTGTCCACATACCTGATGTAGACCAGTAGCTTGTTTCCCATCACCACCTGCTCGTCTGTCAAACAGAAGCACGTTACAGGTTCAAACATATTTTCACACGCTGCAGCTATGAACTCTGGGAGGTGATGTTATGCTTACCTGTCAGGCTCCGCCCCTCTCTCAGCGGTGGGCTGATTTCTGCAAAGAGTTTCTGAAACATGACAAAGAAGAAGCTCATACACGGAGGTCTGAACCCCAACCAATCAGAGAGAACAAAAGCTTTAAAATCAATAATCAGCACGTCGCCCTTTACACACTGCATTAAAACATGATCTCAGCATCCACATATGCATCAGCATATGGACGTGCATTAAAAATGGTTTTGTTATGTGGATTCTTCTGCGTTGTGATTGGCTCTCAGTAGGCGGTCATCAGATGGTTCACACAGTAACCCATCACATCTGGATTTCAGTCCATTTGAACCCACATTTCACCTCTAACAGGTTTATCATGGGGAGTGTCTGAGTTCATGATTGGCTAATGGGTAAACAGGTTTTGTGATTGGGTGCTTAATGACATCATCACGTACTCTGAGTTTAGTGACATCATTACATACTCTGAGTTTAGTGACCATCACATACTCTGAGCTTAGTGACATCATCATGTACTGTGCGTTTAGTGACATCATCACATACTCTGAGCTTAGTGACATCATCACATACTCTGAGCTTAGTGATATCAACACGTACTCTGAGCTTAGTGACATCATCATGTACTCTGAGCTTAGTGACATCATCACATGCTGTGACCTTAGTGACATCATCACGTACTCTGAGCTTAGTGACATCATCATTAACTCTGAACTTAGTGACATCATCACATACTGTGACCTTAGTGACATCATCATGTACTCTGATCTTAGTGACATCATCACGTACTCTGAGCTTAGTGACATCATCGCGTACTCTGAGCTTAGTGACATCAACACGTACTCTGAGCTTAGTGACATCATCACATACTCTGAGCTTAGTGACATCATCACATGCTGTGACCTTAGTGACACCATCGTGTACTCTGAGCTTAGTGACATCATCGCGTACTCTGAGCTTAGTGACATCATCACGTACTCTGAGTTTAGTGACATCATCACATACTCTGAGCTTAGTGACATCATCATGTACTCTGAGTTTAGTGACATCATCACGTACTCTGGGGTGATTTATTCCAGAATAAATCTGAAATAAACAAACACATTAAATCCTGCAGGTGGAGCTAAAGTCTGACAAGTCTGACTGTTTATGTTACATCTGCAACCAGCCGACTGTCACTATGTGGATTCTGATCTGGATTCTAATCTGGATTCCGATCTGAATTCCAGGATGGATTCTGATCTACATTCTGGATCAAGATGTGGATATGGATTTGGATCTGGATCTAGAGCTGGATCTATGGATCTAGATGTGGATCTGGATATGGCTATGGATCTCAGTGTGGACATGGATCTGGAAATGGATCTGGATGTGGATCAGGATGTAGATCTAGATGTGTATATGAATCTGGATGTGGATGTGGATGTGGATCTGGATTTGTATTATGGATCTGGTCTGAATGTGGATCTAGATGTGGATCTGGATGTGGCTCTGGATGTGGACATGAGTCTGGATCTGGATTCTGGATATGGCTCTGGATGTGTCCTTAGATCTGGATGTGCATGTGGATCTAGATGTGGACATGAACCTCGATATGGCTCTGGATATGGATGTGGATCTGGCTGTGGATGCAGACATGGACCTGTATCTGGATATGGATATGGATGTGGTTGTGGATGTGGATCTGGTTGTGGATCTGGATGTGGATTTGGATGAGGATCTGATGGAGGCACAGTGCTGAAATGTTACAATATTACAACTTCATAAGAAACTGACCTGCTTTCTTTAGATTGTAGACAGAATCTGACTGACATCCATCATGTACGGGACTCTGTGTATGTGTGTGTGAGTATGAGAGTGTGTGCGCACGCACATGTATGTTGGGTATTACCTCCATAGGTGTAATGTAGTCATTCATGCCACTGTTGAAAACGTAGATCATGGCATCATAAAGTTTGTTTTCCCAACACACCTGAACCACCTAAACACACAGACACAGACACAGACACACACACACACAGAAAATTAAATCTGGACCACATTATAATTGGAAATGTTTCATTTTATGTGTTATTGTCAGTTTTCATGCATTAGTAACACTTTAATTTTACAGGTTTATAAAAAAAAACATTTGTTTACATAAAACAGGTCAGAGTGATGGACCCTGAAGTTTGTAACTGCTGTGACAGAATGTTGACAGTCACATTCTGTAAGTAAGAAACAAAAACTAAACATGGTGGACGGCCGGTGGATCAGCTGGAGGTAAAACCTCCTTCTGTGTAAAAGTTTCTTTAAGAATCAAGATGTTCACACGTACCTGCTGGATGTCGAGGCTGGTCACATCCAGGTGGACTATGCATCTCTCCAGGCTTTCCATCATACCGTTGCCATGGTAATGGGCAAGCAGATCTTTCATGATGGGCGTGGTCAGGTGGCCAAGGCGATCTGTAACAATATATGACTCCAGCGACTCCAGGAATACGGCCTTAGCAACCACGTTCTCAGCCAGCCGAGCGTACAGCTGGTTGAACAGCAGGTCACTGTATTCACAGAAAACACACGTGTTAGCGTTATGCTAACATGTTTCTGCCAAATTTAACCACCGTTAGCGCTATGCGAACGTGATTCTGCCAACTTTAGCTATCACCTCAGGATGATATTCAAACTGAACTTTACTCAGATCTTAGCTTCAGGTTCCAAAGATACAAATTATGTCCAGGGAAATGTGTACAAAATGATGCATAAAACATTTATTTCTTTGTTGGAAAAACATTAAATACAGTAAAAACAATCCTTTGGAAGAACCAGAATTTCTGCATTAAGACTCAGAGGAATGGCCATGTTGAGCTGTATTCAGCCTGTGTAAACTCTTTAAAGGCTTTTCTGGCTGTAGGGAGCGCTGTGCAACGTCAGAGAAAGTAATCATTAATCAATCAATTAATCAATGAGTTACTTCTTGTTGGTTTGAAGATACAAGGCTCTTATTTCATTGCTCCTTGATTCTCTTGTGACCTTGAAACTATCTAGTGACTCTGTCTCCATCTTTAAGGACATTCCAACTCCCTGATTTCTGCTCTGAGGAGCGAGGAATGAGGATCGAGGATTGAGGAATGAGGATCGAAGATTGAGGAATGAGGAGCAAGGAGACTTTTTGGTTGAGACATTAGCAAGCATGAGATAATCCCACACAGACGTCTGTTATCAAACACACGCCTTCACTGGAAATCATCATAACAAATGTGAACAAACAGAAACACGATCCAGATTTATTCAGTCTGATTGATCATGTGATTAAATGACTGATGTGTGTCCAAGCTGAATCATAAAGAATCATAAAACAACTAAACAATCATCTTATATCACCATAACAAACTCCACTGACATGACTGAACATGTGAAATACATGGAGAGGTTAAATGATGGAAAAGATTCAAGTGAGGGAAACCAGGAAACCGTGAAGGGTTTTGGAACGCACCCTCAGCCTGACCAGGAGGTCGATTAAAAAAAGACGCTGACAACACAAAGAGCTCCACCTAGTGGTCACTAACTAACAAAACTCTCTATTCTGTTTATAGCCTATTTAACATGCTGCAGTGATAAACTGGATAAAGCTGACCTCTGACCCCTGACAGGCCACACTGTTTAAATTAACACAAAGCTAATTTGTTCTGTTCCTGCTTTGTAACTGCATCTCTCAACATTTTAACATACAAACCTTAGCCTGTGTGTGTGTGTGTGCGTGTTTGACTTACGCCCTCTGCAGCAACAGGCAGTAATCCACAAGGACAGGAACCACGTCCTAAACAGACAAGCAGAGTTTTTATGTTAACAAATACACAATAAAATCATATTAATTCACACACGAGCAGATCAATGAGCTCATGTAAGAATCACGTGTGAAGAGGTTTCATTAAAAACAATGAGACCCTGAGCTGAAAAAATTCTGCTTAACTGATAAAAGGTCAAAGGTCACAGTCGGTGCGAGTGTTCTGTTGTGAAGTCAGAGGCAGAGATGAATGACAGCACTGCGTCGGCCAATCAGATGCTGGTGTTTGTGGCAAAGTGGAGCATCAAATGTATCGTGCAGCCCTGCTTTGATTGGTCAGGAGCAAAATACACACGTGACTCATGTTTAGAGCGAGACGACCTCAGACTGAAGTCAGAGTATGTTCCAGAGAACATGGCTGAGCTCACAGGAAGACCCTTACAGGTTTCCCTCATGTTCTCTCAGCTCTTCTGTTTACATAACACTGTAACACACCAAATCATGCTAACGTGTTATCTCTGCTGGGACACGCCTGTCACTATGACAATGCTCAATTAACACTGAAGCAGCACAAACACTTTCAGTTTTATTTATTCTTTAATCAAGCTGAATTAGAATCTGGAAACTGTTTCTACAAGTCAACGACCAACATGTGTCATAGCTGTAGCGTGTTTCAGGGAGAAGGCCCGTGTGTGCAGAGCATGGGACCCTGCATGTTCAGCATGTTGTGTCATCTTACATGGAAATGTTGCTCCATCACTTGGATCTTTCCTTGTTCAGGACACTTCCTCAAAGAAAACTCTGCAAACTGAAACAAGATCTCAACCATCTGAACACACACACACACACACACACACACACTGAGGTTATTTGATAATAACAAGTCAGTGTGAGTTTGATTAACAGGTGAAGCATGCTGTTATTTTCATGCCATTGATCAAGAGCATCAGGTATCAACGTGAGAGCATGATTCACCTAAAACTTAAAACTATACAAGCTCAAATATTCTCTGCTCCTTTAAAACTTTACACAGGCTCAAATATTCTCTGCTCACATGTGAAATTATAATAAGGGATGCTTGGCCTTAACCTTTGGCCCAGCATAAAGTTGATATAATAGTAATATAAGATAATAATAAGTGTGAGAATAAAGTTGATATAAATCTGATTGTGAGCATAAAATTCGTATAAATGTGATTGTGAGCATAAAGTTGATATAAATCTGATTGTGAGCATAGTAATCTGAGGATTTTGGGGCAGAAAATTGGAAATAAACATGAATCTGAGATGTCACAGCAGGAAAACCCTCCACAGTGATGACTTTTTACCTTGTCAGCGAGCACTCCTTTCCTCTTGGCTGGATCTCCAGTCAGACCTGAACAAACACACGGATTATTCACGTGTTACATGAATAACAAGTGTTTCATAGATTTTATTTGATGGTTTAAAGTTATTTGAATTAGATTTTGTTTTACTCTGAATTTTACATCCTGGAAATTGGTTGTTGGTGATAAAATCTGTCGCTGTGTAGAGGAGGTGTGACTTTGTATGAGGCATGACTTTGTGTGATGTATGACTTTGTGTGACTTTGTGTGATGTGTGACGCGTGATTTACCGAGCACAGCCTTGGCGGTTCCCTCATGGAAGGACCAGGCGAGAGCGAGCGCCTCCACAAAACGCTCCTGCTTCAGCATGCAGTCAACACGCTGTGCACACACACGCACCCACACACAGAATGAGTGAGACATGATCACGTGACACTTCAAGGATGACAAAGACCTGACATGTCCATGTTTACTGAAAAACGTGTACTTCAATGACGCTGTAGGACAAAGCTGCTCTTAACCATTTAACCTTTAAAACAAAGCCAGCAGAAACAGAAATCATTTCCTGTTCAGTCGCCCCCAACAAACATGGAGGCAGAGAAAAGAGAGATGTGGGATCAGTAAAGTTCATCTTATCTTGTTGTCTTATCTTATGATGTCGATTAATGAAGAGGAGGAAATGACGTTACTTCCACTGGCTGTAAGATGAAAAAGTTGTTTGCCATTGTTTTTTCTTTCTCTCTCTCTCTCTCTCTCTCTCTCTCTCCNACACCTACTTCCTTTTCCTCCACACCGTTCACTTGGCCAATCATCGATGAAGGTGCATTTACGTCACACAAACACCGTCCACACTGTTTCAAAAACTGAGACCTGCTTTCCACGCCAGCGACTGCAAGCAGCTCTGTGGCTGGCTGCTTTGGCAGAGCTGGAAACTCCTGATGCAGGTAGGAAGCGACAGTCAAACGCCAGCGTGGCGAGCTGTGGTTTCTGACTCTGACAGCACCCATGATTTAGTGGGGGTGGGGGGAAACTTCTTGAAATTTACAATTCTAATAGATAACACACAAAACAAATATCTCTCAGAATTGTAAATTATAATAGATTCTATGAATATCTGTTAGATTAGAATATCTAATATCTATTAGAATTTAAATTTCAAGAAACAGAGCATTTACGGGTTTTCATTCATACATTTAGTTTACAGCATGTTGGATAAAAGTGAACTTAACATCGCCCTCTACAGGTGGACTGGAGAAGTCAAACAGGAAGCTTGTGAACAGGAAGTCAGTTTCGCGTGCTGTGGTGCTCCTATTCAATGGTATATGAGATTTTTAAAGACGAGCCATTTGAGGGGCAGTCATTTTAGCATGGTGGTCATGGCCCCCCTGGCCACCCCCTGGGGGCAAATTCTTCTTGAAAACTAATTAGTTACGTTTATTTTATATATTTTTGTCATTTCCTGTGCAATAAATTGTACAACAGTGTATTGATTTTTTTTTTTTTTTTTTTTNTTTTTTTTTTTTTTTTTTATCTGGGGATGGCATTCTGACTCCTGGCCTGTAGTGTAGCTTTAAAACGTCAAGTTTTGTGCGAGTAGCTTACAAACTATTAACACACATGAGCCTCAGGCAAAAACAGTTATATAAAATCAAACAAATTAGTAAAAGAACACAGAACGGATGGACAAGACGGTACAGTGCAGAGTCAGCAGCAGGGTGGTGCTAGGGGTGGGCTTATGGGGCTTAAGCCCTGGGTGTTTTCCATAAAGCCCCAAATCATTTATGTCATAGTGTGTTTTGAATTTTCTGTAGAGTTTTTGCAAATTAGCCAAATTCATCGCCAAGGCAGAACCACAGTGTTGTGAACAGAGTGGTAGGAGTGAATTGATGGATGGACCACCATATAGCTCCACTGTTTAGATCATTGTAAAGGTTTTTGTTTAAAAAAAATTTAACATTATATAACTTGTTAAAAGATGTAACATGATTTGTTATATTTTTAAGCAATTCTCAAAATGTATATTTAACTTTGGAAGATATAAAATAGCTTTGGCTATCTACCAAAGCTATTTGCTTTGGTAGATAGCCAAAGCTACCTCATGCCTGGATTTTCCAGTGGAGATCTGGGCTAAGCCCTGGATCTCCACTAACCCTAGATCCGCCCCTGGTCAGCAGCAGGATTACTGGCATACCACGCAGCAAACCGTGGTGTTCTAGCATGGAACAATGTCTACACAGTCTGCAGATAATTCAGTTTATTACTAAGTTTTCTATCACAGAAGATGGTGCTGCATCTTTGTGCGCTGCTACTAGCTTACGCCCCTCCATCGTTACTGGAAAGTCTCTCTGCTCAACAAAATGTGATCAAATGCCAGAAGAAGAAGCAGAAGAACTTCAGCAGCTCAAACTGTCTGACACAATGGCGAAAAAATCACCACAAATAAATACAAACACAATGAAAGACAGGAAGCTACTGAGGCTGCCACCAGAACACGTCATCCTGAACGCTGGCAATAATGACCTTTATACAAATTTATGCTGACAGATGTTTTTGAGAAATTATGGTGATAAATGCAGTTCTTTGATACAACTGTGGTGGCTGAAATCAGCAAAAACAAAGAGAATTTTCTACAAAATACAGTGAATATTTTTCAGCAAACTGTGATCAGAAGTAGTTTTAATGTAATTTTAAATTAAATGTTTATTTTTGTTATTTATGGAAATGCAGCAGATTTTAAAGCAAACATGTAAGTTTAAACGCAAACTGGTGAAGTGAAAGACTTAAGTCAATTTAAGTCACCAAACTTCCAAACCTTCATAGCTGTTACAATGTTCTCACCTCTGAAGTATTCAAAAAGTGTTTTTTCTTAATCGTTTTGGGGAAATTTGACTTTTTAGAACAGACACCATGATGACAAACAAACCATCAGGCGTAGAACAGCTTCAAGACGATGTTTAAAGGTAACGAGTAAAGAGAAATGCTAATTAGCTGCATTTTAGGCCTTCTCACACCTCAGTGACCATACTGGTGCACAAAATGTCATACAATGCTAACAAGCTAATAATAAAAGCAAAAATAAAAGTAATATGCAGTCTCAAATGAGCAGTTTCCTTTACAGACTTGTGACCAACACAGAGCACGTTCACATCACACTTCCTGTCTCAACAACTCACCGACATTCAGCGTAAACAACAAGATAATGAACATACCTCCCTCCATGTCCGCAGCGTCATGATGTGAGCCGACTGCAAGACAAGAGAAGATTAACATGTTAAGAAATAAAAACACACGAGAGCACGAGCATCACACCACAAACACAAATGATTTCTGATGCCTGCACCGTGCACGCCTGAGTACCGTGCACGCCCTGTCTGTTGACCTTCTCAGTGGAGTTCAAGTGGACAGACATGTGACAGGAGACTCGAACTGCCGAACCGTCATGAACATACATGAAGGTGAAATAATCCCACGTGAATTTGAAGTTCTGTGTTCTATGTGAATCAGCAGCGAGAGTCTTCAATTGGACGAAGAATTTGTGTGTTTTTGTTTAGCAGCAGTCAGAACCGTCATTACAAATCGTTGTATGATGTGACAATAAAAAACACAGATGAATCAGAGAAAAGTTCATATGATCACAAGTACAAAACAAATGTGCCTACAAACGTGATTAATGTGACCTTATCTTTCCACATTAAACAGTCATACTAAGATGATTTTCATGTTCTGATGCTTTATCAAGTGGCGTGTAGCAGGTAACCTGCCACATACATCAACATACATCAATCACATATCAATCACATACCTTTGTGCCCAGATATACGATCTGTCCTGCGTAGCTGCACACGGACTGATAACAGGCTTTTTCTCCCACTAAAGCCTGTGACACACACACACACACACACACACACAAGATAATGACACAGTTGTCTTGTGAACGTTCAAACTTTCCTCGTTCTAAATGTGTGTTTGCTCTGTTGTTATCAGCCGGTTTCGTCACAGATCATACATGTTGCGAAGCTCAGACCTTTCCTCGTGTCTCTGTCTGATAACAGACTTCCATGCAGGATCGTCATGCATGTCCTCACTCGTGCTCTTAGTCACGTCTATGTAGAAACCCTCCGAGCAGAAAGAAAAGTTTTGGAATGTCTTTAAAGACGGTGGACAACATCAAATTCCCAGGAGCGAGAAGCGACAAGGAGCGATCCAATCAGAGCTTTGGAACGTACTCTCACTTCTTCTGCATGTTACCCAGCAGCAAACAATGACAAACATTAAAGGACCAGACAGGTGGTTTTGCATGTTTAAGCCCAATAAATACAACCCATATATACCCATATTATTACTGACAAAACTATTTTCCAAAACATAAAAACATATTATTCTTTTCCTGTTATTTTGCCAAACCACCAAATCTTTCAAAATAAAATGTTCAGGTGATACACACACCTTAAAAACTCAATGTCTCACCTGCTAACACGTAAGCAGACCAAGCACGACTGTGGAAGAGACGGTTGCGTTTAATTACTCAGTAAAAGTCGTCTTCTCCTGGGACTATTTTCTCTGGCAACGACATACATCGTCTTCCATGTAGCTCCGTGTTCGATCGGTTAAATAAAGTAACTTAGACAAAATATTGGTCAAACTTCAGGTACTGATGGATTATTTATCTCAGCACGTTTCATGTCTCTACAAGTTGATATTTATGTTGTACTGGAATGAACTGAAGCCAATGACAGTCCAGAAGGTAGGAAAAACAATTCTAATATTTACTGCTAAAGTAATATGTTTTAGAAAATGGTTGTCAGTAACGTAACACGTTCGTGGGTTGTATTTATTGGGCTCAAACATGAAAAACTACTGGTATACTCCTTTAAGCTTTTCACCAGCACTTGCTAATAAATAAGGAAAAAGCCTTAATTTGAGATTAAGAATGGATGAATGAAATGCTGGTCAGGGAAGAAATGAGGAAATATATGCCTCATTTGTATTGGACAAACCACATTATACAGTCGTCATGGTTCAGCAGCACATACAACACGCTGAGCGTCAATAAGCTAACATGTTTCAAACTAGCATCAACAATGTCATGTACACACGGGACACAAAGAAATCCTGGACCGGATTCACAAAAGTGTCACAGTGAACCAGAAGCTGAAGAAGTGAAATCAGCCTCAGCCGTGTTTGGATAAACACAACGACACGCACGAGAGTCACTGCTTAATGCACCATGTAAAAACACAGCAATTATATAGACATATAAATAATAATTAATAATAATAATATTTATAATAATAAATATTTATTAGAAAACTTGAATTATTTGTCAGAGTTTGAACTTTTTACTGAAAACTCATTTCCACTTCCTCATTGATGAAGTCGCTCTCCAATTAGAAACAAGTCAAATATTGATATAGCAGCAACAAAAATAACTAATATTAATGTTTGATCATTTTGATATAAACTTTAACACATATCATTATTATTATTATAGATACGTAATAATTAATAACACTAACTTAATTATACAAAATAAATACAAAAATATACATATATTTATATTATAGACATATTGTATTTTTATTATCATTATTATTGTTATATCATCCAGACCTGCTCTAACTGATCCAATCTGAAAACACCTAAACCTGGTGCGTGCTCCTGCTACCCATGATGAAACTTGACCTGATGACCTGTTGACCTGTCTCTCTCATTCTGTTTCTTTCTCTCCTTCTCTCTGTTTCTCTCTGTCCATCTCTCTCTCTCTCTCTCTCTCTCTCTCTCTCTCTCTNTTACCAGAGCCTGGGAGACATTTCCTCCTGTAGCCAGGGATTTAAAATGTCGGCTGTTATAGACCAGCTGCACCTGGTCCAGGTCCAGAGTCTCCAAAACCTCCTGACTGGGCCGGTCCACAACCTGCAGCTTCTCATGGCTGTCCACCAGGACCAGGGTNCCTCCTGACTGGGCCGGTCCACAACCTGCAGCTTCTCATGGCTGTCCACCAGGACCAGGGTACGACTGTTAATCCACTACAGAGACACACGGAGACGGACAGACATAGAATTATAACTATAAATCATAAAGTCGCTGGTACTGACATGAGCAGTAACCCGTCCTCACACTCAGACTGATGATGTCACAGCTGAGGTGGAGCTGTCTTTGTTTGATGACATGGATGGTCCCCGTCTCCTCCTTCTTCACCTGGACAGACAGAGGACACCGCAAACAGTCATACTGGCATCATCACACATACAAAGCAACACAACACCCCACCATGTTACTATGGCAACGGACACTAATGGAGTTAATTAAGGAGAATGAGCTGTATGGGTTTTTCCATGAAAGAGTCACACGTGAAGCATCAGGTGTGTATGTGTGTGTGTGTGTGTGTGTGTGTGTGTGTGTGTGAGAGAGAGAGAGAGAGAGCATCTCTCTGACTTTGTTCTTCTCCTTTGTCTCTGACGTATCTGGTAACATGGTAACTTGAACGACACACCGGTGAGAATAAAATGACTTATAAAAACTTTACACATCCTGGCACTGCCATGGTCACTGAGTAGCTGTCTCCAGGTTAGCAGCAGCTGCATTTGGCTAATGAAGACATTTGCGACAGGTCACGACTTCCTCATGTCCTGTGACACTGTAACCATGACAACAAAGGTTAAGAATTTGGTGCTACCAACAATTTCATGTGGGTTGCAAATTTAACTGTATAGTTTTAATCTATGTGTTAGAGTTAGTGCAGGACAGGCGTGGTTTATGATGCAGCGTCACCTTGGAATGTTGGAAAGAAGCCCAGAGGTCCAGAATACAGTTAATAGTTTTTAACAGAAGTTATGTAACAGCACAGAACAGCACAGGCAGAGCCTCGTCCTGGTTAGGATTAAACTTAAGTTTGCAAGTGTGTCTGTGTGTGTGTCTCTGCCTATGCAGTAATCACTGTTTGCTAAAAGTTATTCAAAGGAATAAATATTATCGTGGATTATATATATGATCCATTGTCTGCGAGTGGGGATGCAATTCTCGACAGGGATGCAGTTTTCGGCTCGCCAGTAGTTGATCTGACCCTACGTTACATTACCTTACTGAACCAACACGGCGGCACAGTGCGATTGAGCAATCCTATGCAACCCTCCTACACCTTCACCTGTTGTTTAACTACATTGGTACAGTAAATTTGGAAATGGCTGCATGCCTATAGCTTTTCCACTGGCACTTTTGGATGTGCCGTCGAATCAAACCGAGTCAAGCCAAGCCAATACATGTGCATGGAAAAGTGCTACAGCTAGCAGGCCTGGCTATGCTTCTGCCTATACACCTGCTCTGGGCTTGACTGCTGTGGCTGAATGTGAAAGCCACACCCCCTCATTATCATATGGACGAAGAAATCAAGAAATAAATATATACGGAAATAAATATATACAGAAATTAAAAAAATCAAGAAATAAATATGGTCATGAATATATACAGAAATTAATGCTAAAGGAAATAAATAAATAGTGAAATAAATAAATGCATAAATACCCATTTATTCATTAATTTCATTTATAAATTTTTTTAGTTTTGTATACATATATTTAGTTTTGTATTTTTATTGCATTTATATTTATTTATTTATTTATTTATCTATTTATTGGGTCATTTATTTATTCATTTTTTATTTTGGCAGTTTTGGGCTTCCACACCAGTAAGTGGCTATGAATCAGAAGAAAGGTGAGTGCTTGGGGCAAAAATACCTATCAGTAAGGGTAGTACCACAGAGATGTGAGTATGTATACTGTTAAAGAAGGTAAATATGACTTTAGAAGAATAATAAGTTTCAGGTGTGCTAACACAATCACAAAAGTGTCTCTAATAACCAATTAGCATTTAAACATGATTAATTAAGCATCAACTAAAAAAGTTTAGCATTAGAACATCAGAGTAATGGCTGCTAAAATTATGTGAATAATTAGCTATAAATCTTTTCCAGCAGTGAAAAGATTTTTAAGATATTATTAATGTCTTAACGATATATTGCATCAATTTAATGCCACCTTTGTTAAAGAATGGATAAATTTCTATCTAAACCATGTAAAATTTCTGGTTGTTTCCAAATGTTTAAATGTCAGTGCAGACAAACAGATGGACATACAAAAAGAAAGAGACAGGCAGAAAAAAGAAAGACAGACAGATGGACAGACAAAAAGACATGTTAAGACAGAAACACAGATGAGTGGAAAGACAGATGGACAAACTGATGTACAGAAAGGCAGACAGACAGGCAGATATGTCTATACTCAGGTGAGTGGGTACCAGGAGGAAGTGGATTGTATCTCCTTTACAGAAGGCGAGAGTGGGGTTTGTTGTTTTCTGAACAGGAACAAACTGCCAGGAAAGCTGAGGAACACTGGATGGATCAGACTGAAGAAAAAACACATCATATTAAAATGTACCCCTCTAAAACTAAAACATCATCACATTAAAACCTACCCTCTAAAAAAACTCAATCATCACATTAAACCCTACCCTCTAAAACTTAAGCCTTAAAACTGATATTGTCACATTAAAACACGTATCGTCACATTAAAACTGATATTGTCACATTAAAACTCGTATCGTCACATTAAAACGTGTATCGTCTCATTAAAATGTACCCTGTAACATTGAAACCTCGCCACATTAAAACGTGATAAAAGTGAATGACAGGTTGTAATCGTGCAGCAGAAGGACTCACCTTGCTGTAGGGAAAGGTCATCCAGACTTTCAGGGAGGGCTTCAGTCCAATCACCAGAATCTGGAGAGAAGCACGAAAGAAGACACAGTGAGACGTGCAGAGTGGACATGCAGGATGAACACTGCTTGTGTTTGCGTACCTTTGTGAGAGATGCCATGGCAAGCAGACAGTAGTGCATTATGGGATGGTCTCTGAAGTCCGGAGGAGCATGTAGAGGTTCAATACAACAAACCTCCCCTTTAGAACCGCTGAACAGACAGCGAGAGTCACAGGATCGCATGCCCATCACCCTCCTACAACCAACAAAGATTCCTACAGGTAAGCACAGAGAAAACAAAACACCCCTCCACTGGATTCTGCTTTTATAGGAGATTAATCGGGACCATTTTAAGATACTGAACAGAACAAGACGCTTCTTGTGGAAGACGACGTTCATATTACTGAACGACTGCACACAAACACACATGACCGGTAATGAAAACATAAATTGCGTGCACGGTTCACAGTTTGCTGATACACACACCAATATGGGAATAAGGGAGAACTATTCTTATTTTTTTTCCATTTCAGGCACTGCAGACAACCAAAGCCCTAAAGGATCATACCAGTGATTTTGCATGTTTGAACCCAATAAATACTACCCACATACATGTTAGTACATTACTGTTACACATTTTCCAAAACATACTGTACTACTGGAGCGGTAAATATTAGAATTATTTTTCCTGCCTTCCAGACTTATATTGGTTTCAGTTCATTCCAGTACAACCAGATCTGTTTGTAGAGACTTGAAACGTGCTGAGATAATCACAGCAAACAATCTGTTGAATTTTTTTGACAAAGTAATTTTATTTAACTGATTCAACACATAGCTGCAAGGAAGTATGTCTGTATGTCTCTGCTAGGAAATATAGTCCTAGGAGAAGACGACTTTTACCAAGAAATTAAACATGACCTTTATTGTTCCACAGTCATGCATAACTGTTAGCAGCTGAGACATTGAGTTTTAAAGTGTGTGTATCACCTGAACATTTGATTTTGAAAGATTAGGTGATTTGGCAAAATAACAGGAAAAGAATAATATGGTCTTATGTTTTGGAAAGTGGTTGTCGGTAATAACGTGTATGTGAGTTGTATTTATTGGACTCAAACATGCAAAATTACCGATATGGTCCTTTAATCAGAGCATTGCTGTCTCGTTACAACACATTGCCAGGTATGTTTCAGGTAAACATGAAGATCAGTGTGTTAATGAGCTGCTTCATATTTAAAAGTTACGATTTATCCTGATTCATCTGCTGTTAAAGAGAAACTGAAATCACCAAAGAAAACTAATTCTGATTTAAAGCTCCAAGTTTTAAGAGATCAGATAAGAGAGATTTACACCACACACACAACAGTGCATGGGAGGTGTGTAAGTGTATATGAGTGTGTATATGTGCGTGTCTGTGTCATGTATGTCTGTGTATGTGTATTTACGTGTGTGAGATCAAATCAAAACTCTCCATTTAAATAAACTGACTGATCAGCTGAGTGTTTTTATCTATCAAAGTTATTGATTATTTACACATGTGAGACAAATACAGTTTAAACATCAGATTTCATACTGATGAAATTTATCATCAGACTGAAACTCGTCTTCATTTTAGTGTGACAGTGTGTTTTATGAATCACTTCCTGTCATGTAAATAAGGAAATACTGTAGTAATGCCTCTTTAAAGATAAATGATTAAAGACGTTTATGGATGAGGGAACGTGGCTGCTGATGATATTTGCTTGTGTCGACACGTTAACTCTGGCACTGTGTTTTATGAATCCCACGTTATGTATTTTATAAGGAGCTTAGTATAATTTGCTCATTTTCTGCCTTTACATCAACACATTCACCTGTGAAACCCTAAAGAACTGGTCTCCATGGTTTCACTGTAAAGCTAATGCTGCAATCTAATTCTATATAAAACCTCTTACCTGATCCCATCCCCCGCAAAATCTGTGTTCTGCTTAACATATATCATAACATCACAGTTACCTGAGGCATTGATGGATTATTGATTGTTAAGGTGGTCTGACAGTCATTAAAGGTGTATGTGTAATCTGAACATGGTGAAATAAGCAGGAAGAGGAATGTGATGCCATGTTGTCATGAAGTCCCGCCCACTCAAACCAGGTGACTTTCACTCCAACATGCAGCTTCTCAAAGAAAGAAAACCCAAAACTAGAGACAAAATGTTAACGAGGGTTAGCGACCCTCGATATGATGAACCATATCAAAAATGGAAGCACGAACCCTCCTCTCCTCTACTTCATGTAAAGTCAGCTTGATCTGCCACAGCAGCGAGGTGACCATTTCCACATTAGCGGCGACACATGCCAAACTCAAAGAGAACATATTCACATGTTTACCTGAATGCCAGTTCAAACACAGATCCTCCACTGTCGTTGCACACCGCCAGAGTCGGGTCATCTGTGAACTAAAAAGAAAAACAGAAGAGAGGTGATCCCATATCAGGATTAAACTACACAGAGCATCAGTGAGACAAACCAACTTATTCAGTAATAAAATGTTATATTTAGTGATATTAAGGAACTCATCTGCCTTCCCAGTTTAACACTCTTTCTCTGTGGAACGTTCCACGGACCCAGGAGACCGGAGGCCTCTGTGTCAACAGGAGGTCACTAATCAGGTAGTCATCTTTGGCAATAAAAGTGTTAATTTTGACAAGCCAGAACAGAACAAGACCCTTCTTCCCTGGCAACCATCAGATAATGGAGTCAGTACCACAAAAACAAAACTATTCATCTTTTTAAGTGACATGGAGTCATCGCTGATCTCAACATGCATTCAAGGACATTCCACTTTTCTATGTTCTACTGGTTTAACTCTGATGTGTGATTCTGCATAGAAAAATCACTAATTAAATACCTTTTCTTAAAATATTGTTGTGTTGTGGTGTTTTCTTTGTGTATTATTTGTAATAAATTTTATCAGACATTAACTTAGATCTAGTTCGAACGACCCCTGGGAATCTATATGCAGTCCCACAGTGCCAGCTGCTGGACATGTAGTAGTACTACATCCTTCATGTTTTCAATGGACACGAGATCCCTCTTCTCTTATCATGAATAAAAATCACATTAGACGTAGACCGTAGGGTTAAGGAACTATTACATATATCACAGTACACTGCTTGTCATATATATACACTACACGTCCATGTTTGTGTTTAGCAGAAAGATCATATAAGTTTTGGAAATAATTTTATTATATCATTATACAGATCTGTAATTTGAAATGTATTGTTGGCAATGGTAAACTGATGAACAGAATGATTTTGCACATACTCAGCCCAACAAGTTATTTTAATCAAGAAATATCTTTGAAACACTAAGTAACAGCGTTCCACCACATGAAACCTGAAAGCAGCAATTAATTAGTAAACAGAACTTCTGCAAGACAAAGAAATGGGGTGGTTCCTTAGAATGAGCACCAACTGCGCCATTAATATTCAAAGATATTATATATATATTGCTCTTTCAGCTTAGTTCTTTAGTCTTGTCTTCTTGTCTAATTCAGTCTTTTAAGTCTTATTTTCCATTTTGTCTAAACAGTCTTCTTACGTCTTTCAAGTCATCTGTTCTGAGTCTTCTTTAATTTTCCTCAGTTTCAAAGTTTCTGCCAAGTCTCAACAAGTGTTGTTTTGTTATTTCCATATGTTCATTTAAAAATATAAAAACAACTTTAATATTTATGACTTTATGAAACTCCCTACTGTGATTTTCATAAAATAATGAAACATCAGGCCGTTCAGCAAGAACGTTTCTCACAAAACACGAGCAGCTCAAAGCGACTCACCGTGTCCTCAAATCACACCATACATCATTTCTCATTTTAACAAAAAACATTTACAATACATATATACATGTATATATATAATCTAATTTAATGATAACATTCATAGGAATAACTCTGAATAAAAATAAAAATTATGAGCCATAGAAACGTGTGTCAGACACGTTTAGGCGTCGTGAAGGTTTCAAAAAGTTTCCAAGTGTTACTGAAACACTTTCATTTTACTAAAAAAAAAAATAAAAGCTCAAACCTGAAGATGTGTGACCTCACATCTCTCTCACTGAATAAAAAAATAATATTTAAATTAATTTCTGATAAAATTCATTTATTCACTTTTTCAGTTATACAGATTTCCTTTGATGTATGTAGGGCAGATTTAAAGGACCATACCGACCATTTTGCATGGCCCATTTTCCATTTTCCATTTTGCATGCAAAAAGGGAAGTTCATTACCGCCAAAATGAGCAAACATGCAGGCCAGCTGGACCTACCGGTACCTTGCAATTACACTCTGAATGAAGTGATCTGTGATTGGACAGTTAGAATTTGCTTTCTGATTGGATAGTCCAAGATCACCTTCTCATTGGCCCATGAGGTCAGGCGTAAAGGTTCTGCCAAAACTCCGCACACTTGTATTTTGAGTTTGTGTTTATAACTTTAGTGTCACACAGAAACTGTGGGATTTTTGAGCGCTTAGCAGAAACCTTGTCCACGCATATGCAGAGTGATTTTACAAGCGCAAATCTGTTCTACAGATACACAAAACATTTTTACAAACACAAATCTGTTCTACATATTTGCAAAAATTTTTTTTGCACATACAAATTTATTTTGCACATACAAATTTTCTTTACAACCTCAAAAAACTTTTGGCAGAGAATTGAGCCCATACAGGAAGAGAGTCAGCCAAGTGTCTGTGTGTGTTTGTGTGTGTGTTTGTTTGTACCTTCACATGTAGTATGGCTGTTCCTGGAGGGTGGGCATCACTGATGGTTCTCAGAAGCTTCCCATTGGCTAGATCCCACATTGTGATCTGACGGATCCAAGAGAGAGAGGGAGAGGGAGGGAGACAGAGAGAGAGAGAGAGAGAGACAGAGAGAGAGAGACAGAGAGACAGAGAGAGAGACAGAGAGAGAGAGAGATCACAAACTGCTGTTACTATGACGACGAAAAAAAACCAGGAGTACACACATACATGTACGTGCAAGGCAAACACAGTACACAGCAAGTACACATAGCAAGGCCACGGCTCCAATCACAACCCAGGCAACATGTCTGTGAGTATGTGTGTTTGTGTGTTTATCTGTGTGTATTTGTCTCTCTGTGTGTGTGTATGTGTATGTGTATGTGTGTGATATCTGAATGTGTGTGTGTGTGATATGTGTATGTGTGTTTGTGTGCCTGTGTGTGTGTGTTTGTGCCTGTGTATGTACTTGTATGTGTGTGTGTGTGTGTGTGTTTGTGTGTGTGTGTGTACCTGTCCTTTGGCGAAGCCACAGAGGAGTCGTGAGCAGTCGTGGTTGATGCTGAGGGCTGACACAGCTCCAAACTCCGCCCCAGTTGCCGTGGTACCCAGACAGAGACGCAGAGCCTGATTAGAATCTGAAGACAAAGAGAAACATTAGTGTTCATGCTAACACGCTGCGTGTTTTTAAACTTTCCTACCATTTAAATAAAGTTTTCCCAATGCTACCATTTCGTAATGAGCAGGAAAAACACAAACCCCCTACACACACACAAACAAACAAACAAACAAACAAAAGCTCAACAAGCACAAAAAACCATCAGCAGAGAGCCAACCAAAGCAGAGAGCATGCTCAACAAGTCATGTGACACCATAGTTCATACCTTTTCCTGTCCAGCCATCATGACGACAGCAACACAAAGACACAAAGGTCAGAGGTCAGAGGTCGTTCACAAACCAGCTACAGCCAAAATCACACTCAACATGTTTACGTGCATGTTGAAACTCCGTTGAAGCAATAAATTGATTTGTTCATAGGTCATATAAACATAATCAGAGTGAAATCAGCATAATTCAGAGTAGTTTTACTCTGAGTAACAGATTATGTGATTATAAATGACTTTATTCAGACCTGTAAACGAGAGTAAAACACCTGCACATGCATGTGCTCACCTGGTGATGCTGCTCATACTCTGATTACACATCACGTATGTTCAGTTAATTCCATCATGTATAAATCTGACTCACATTGTTACCTTAATCAAAGTTGAGACAAATAATCAGAGAAATAATCAGAGAAAAACCTGCATGTAAACACATTTCACATGTTAGTGCAGGCTAAACTTTTCCTGACAGTAACTATTACTGAGTTACTCATCTTATTATTATTAAGTTACTCATCTTCCTCTTAAGAATATTTAAGCTCCACGCACACACACACACACACAGAGCTGTCTTTTAAAGGAGCCACGCTACCCTAAAAAAATCGGTCTGGAAGAGGATGTGTCTATTGACTCCATGAACAGTGATGATGATGATAATGATGATGATGATGACGATGATGATTCGAATGGACAAAAGCATCTCCACCATGAGTTATTTGGAAGGGTTTCCAGAAAAAAGCCTCTGCTGTCATCAAACATCAAACTCAAGTGCCTACAGTTTGAGAAATGTTACTGGAACTTTTAAGTCAAGTTTATTTTATTTGTATAGTCCAGTATCACATAGAATGTCTCAAAGGGCTTTACAGACCCACAGATTAGCAGTTCCTGACCCAGCCCAAGCTCTCTAAGAAGACGAGGAAAAACTCCCTAAAAACCTTATTATTCAAGGAAAATGGAAGAAACCTTGGAAGAGGCAATTCAAAGAGAGATTCCTTCTCCTCAAATGACCAGGATCAGCAGGTGTAGAAAAAGGTAAATTACAAAGATCAAAAACAAGGAAACTTTCATTGAGGCCTAAGTTCTATAGTCAGGTGAGACAAAAATGGAGCTTTTTAGCAGCAAACAGGAGGAGGTTTGGTGTAGAGTGAGGAATGGATGGAGGAATGGAAATCTGAAGGGTGTAGAGGGAGTTTGGATGGAGGAATGGAAATCTGGACTTGTGTGTGTGTGTGTACATGCACTCCCTCACTTGCTCTCTAGAGGCACAAAATGTGGAAGAGAGAAATCTGCAATAATCAGGAATTTCCTTTGTAAATTTGTAGAAGTTTGACAATATCATCTGATCAGCATGGAGGCATTTTGATGAAAATATGGAGGCTTCTGCCAGCCAATCAGATTCATCCTGTCACAGCTGATGATGACGATCTATAGCCAATCAGATTCATCCTGTCACAGCTGATGAAATGATGATCTACAGCCAATCAGAGTCATCCTGTCACAGCTGATGACATGATGATCTACAGCCAATCAGATTCATCCTGTCACAGCTGATGATGATGATCTACATCACCTCTGCAGAAAGAGTTTAAGTTTTCTTTACCTGTTGATGTTGGAAATATTTTGCAGACTGCAGCAGGAGAAGCTGATTGGTCAGCGTGAAGACTAAACTGGACATATTTGGTATATTAGCTGGACATATTAGCTGTCACATGATGTGATCACAAAATTTATACTTCAATGTACAACTGTCACTATAAACTACAGTCCAATCAAAGTTATTATGTTCACTAATCAAACTGCTCCAATATTCACCAACAAAGCCATTTCTGCTTCAGTCGGCTTCATCCTGACACATTCTGTTGCCTTGGCAACAAAATACACCAGCAAATAAAGCCTCAATCTTTGTCCCACCTTGTACAAATACAGGATTTTCTTTTTAAAAAGGTCTAACAATGGTCTAAATAAAAGCAGGTCTTGATGCAATCAGCTTGATCCCATCATGTGGTGTGTTTGCTAAGGTGATAAAGGAGTGACGAGGTCACAGATGAAGTCTGGGAACAGAGGAGAGATAAGAAGGGAGTCACCTGGTGCCTTGAAGTCCTGATTACCTGAGTAAATAAAAGCTGCTGCATGCTGTGGAAGCAAACTGTACCTGGACTCACACACTTGCTTCTTGACTTCTTTGACTTTTGGTAACAAAAGAGAAAAAAAATCCCACCAGCATCTGAATCAGCTTGATAACCTGACACAGGTGAGTATGTGTATCTTTATGACACTACTGTACAAAGTGAGTGTGGAGCTCATCTCAGGTCAGGATTTATTACCGTGCAGGTTATGAGTGGATGCTGTGGAAACAGTTTAAGATTCTATGCGATGCATTACAAGTCGTGAACTTTTGTGGATGTTTTGTTCCACCATTTTAAAATAGAAACTACAGCATGTTTATCCAGTGTGATCTGTGCTGATCTGAAAGAATGTAGAGGAAGTTAGTTTAAAATGAGGGAATGTGCCTTTAATGTTCACCTTGCTGCTAAACGCAATGAATGATTTGTTGAAGCAGCAAGTTCCTCAGGACTTGGATCATAATGAGAACAGCATCAGAGTGGTATGGTGACATTTGTTTTACTTTGCTGAGACGATGTCATTCTGTCCAGCAGAATGCCTCATCGTAGCTGCACCGTGGAGCTGAACAACGCCTCTGGCTGCTACACACTCACCAACCCGAGGTAACACGCCTCATTCTGAAGCTACGCAGTTAATTCTGAAATGTGACTGAAGCAAACTCGCCAACTATTAAGTTTTAAACAGTTAAACAGTTCTTGTGACACCAGGAAGCATATACATATATACTGTACATACATACATACACACACACACACACATATATTTATACATATACATACATACATACATATATATAAATTAAAAAGAACACTAATCGCACAGATTTCTGCAATTAATCATGATTAATCGCAGAAACTTGTAAATTTGTAATCATTATACATTGAATCACCAAATTAATGTAGATTAATTCACTGTTTAAAATCCCTGTTTGTCCCTGTTTATTTTTTAACCAAAATGATTATGTGGTATATTGGCATATACCACAACTATATATGCAGACAGAAAAAAATAAATAAAATAAAAAAATAAAATAAAATAAAATGCCTGTTTTATCTGCTTTATTGAACTGTTTCATTAGTTTGTCACAGAAACAAGAGAACAACAGCTGAATTGATTTGATTAAAGCTGTAACTTTATTTTTTAATGGATTCATTGCACTTATTTTTATGATATACTTTCTTTTGGTTTAACTAACACTTTTATTGAGTTCAGAGCAGAAACTACCTTGGTTGACATGTTAACCCCTTACTGTGTAATGCTGCTCTCCTTGGCTGCGTGAATCACATTCAAGCTAACATTACTAACTCAACACAAACAGGATTCAGTCTTTTCAAAATAAGACAAACTTCCCCTTATATCATGCATACATCTTTTAACATATCAACATAACATATCAACCAAGGTAGTTTCTTCTCTGAACTCAATAAAAGGGTTAGTTAACCCAAAAGAAAGTATCATAAAAATAAGTGGTATGAATCCATTACAAAACTAAGTTACTCCTTTAAGATAAAATAAATCAAATCAATTCAGTTGTGGGGCCTCTTATTTCTGTGACAAACTAAAGAAACATTCAATAATGCATATTAAACAGGGAATTAATCTACATTAATTTGGTAATTCAATGGAAATGTTTACAAGTTTCTGCGATTAATCATGATTAATGTCAGAAATCTGCAATTAATTACTTAATTTTTTCATTGATTCACAGCCCTAATGTATTTGTACTGTATATACATAAGATTTACATTTAATGTAAATCTTATATGGTCCAACATGACCAGGTGTTCCTCTTATCTAAGTAACCTCAATGTAAACATTTAACCCAAAAGTCTCCAAACATCTAAAACTCAAGATGCACTTTCATAATGTTAAATACCATTTTCCAAAATTTAAGACATATTTTTGACTTGAGCATGCATTTTCATTTCACCAATCACTCCAGTCCAGTATGACAGCTAAGAGTTTTTGATTCTGGCATTGTGTGGTGTGTTCACTGCTTTTGTTTTTTCATAACGCACAAACGATCATGTGCATACAGGGTGTTCACTGAAAGTGGCTACTGTGAAGTCCCTCCGCCCCCAGTGGTCAGTCCCTGCTCCGCCGCCAGCGGAATGTTCAACAAGACGACCGGAGCCGCTACCGGAGCCGTGGGTGTCTTCACCTACGACCTGTTCAACCCCGACCTGAACGACTACAGCCACATCATGGCCGTCATGTTTTCAGTTCCATATGACCGAAACCTCTACTCCAACTGGTTCGCTGTGGGAATCTTCGACCGAGGCAACAACTGCGACTACAACCTCTACGACATTATGTACAATGGAACAGAAAATAATTTTGTGAGGGCGAAGGCTGACGGCTCCTGCATTTCCTATGAGGGAGATTACGTGACTGTCAGCGCCTCCATGTCAGACGCAGCTGAAGCCGTGCTGAGAGTGAATATCAGCGACACGGGCATGTACTGAAACCCCACGACTTCAGCTACATGCTTCATCTGAAGTCATTCATTATGCCGGTTTAAAATGAATCCACATGATTATCAAATAAATGTTGAGAAAATGGAAAAGTTGACTCGAAGCCTTGTTGTTTTCACATTATGTTGAGATACTGAGCGAATCAAGAAAACTGCTTCGATGGATTTTTGGCCATTAGGCAGAAGAGACAATTTGGTCCTGAGAAATTTTCATATAGTTATTATAGTGAACATGTTACCAGATTAATGAATAAATTAACCTTTGTTATACATTCAGCAACACATTAGCAATGTTAGCATGTCACTGCACAGATCCATGTGAAACAACAGCACATATAAACTAAATGATATTTAATATTACAGGCTCACAGTCCAATGAAGACTGGATAGTCTACAGACATGTTAATTAGCTTTACAGACACTCTTGTATTGCATTAAAGGACCACACTGGTGAATTTGCATGTTTGACCCCAATAAATGCTATCTGCTTACACAAATGTTCAGGTGTTCACCTGCTAACACCTATGTCCAAAGGTAGACTCGTGGTCATTTTCATTTCTTGGTGAATGTCATCTTATCTTGGGACTACATTCCCTGGCAGAGACATACATTTTCTTCTGTGTAGCTCCGTGTTGGATCAGTTAAATAAAGTGACTTTGACAAACAATTTAATAGACGTCGTTTTGCTATGATGATTTATTTCAAGCATGTTTCCAAGTCTCTCCAAGTTGATTTTTATAACTACTGGAATGAATTAAAACCAATGGAAAAAAAAATTCTAATATTTAGTGCTCCAGTTTTATGGAAAATGATTGTCAGTAATGTAACACGTACTTGGGTTTTTTATACTGGGCTCAAACATGTAAAACCACCAGCATGCTCCTTTAATATGATGAAGAAAAATATCATAATAATGAAAAATGTGAATGTATCTGTGCGTGCATACAGGCAGCGTTTAGCATGTTACACTCACCAAACACCAGAGCCAGACCATGAGATGTTCCCACGGCGATGACCCCAGACAGGGTCTGAACACGAAGTGACACGTTAGAATGAAGAACACGGAACAAAACATCAAGAAAAGTACTGAACATTTGATCATCAAAGGAAATCATTCACGTGTCAAATATCAAAAGAAACAGAAATATCAACAGAAATAAAAACATTAAATAAACATGACAACTCTTTAAAGGACCATACTGGCCATTTTGCATGAATGAGCCTAATATATTCAATTTTCATACATGTAACGTTACTGACAATCATTTCCCAAAGGATAAAACCGTATTTCAGCTTTTCTGATATTTTGCAAAATCTCGTAATCTTTCAAAATCAAATATTCAAGCGATACACCCACCTTAAAAATTGATGTTTCTCCTGCTCATAGCTACGCAGCCTTATGAAGTCACAGTCATTAAAATTTTTAGATAAACACAGGTCTTCTTTTGGTACTATATTTCCTGGTGGAGACATACATCTACTCCGCACTTTTTCTTGCGCTTGAACGTTAAAATTATGAAACTTTGGGAAAAAAAACTGAATACATGTGTTGTTCATGATGATGGATTACCTATCCCAAGAATGTTTCAAGTATCAACAAGTTGATTTTAATAGTGTACCAGAATGAACTGAAACCAGTGGAGATCTGGAAGGTAGGAAATACATTTTTAATTTGTTTAGTTCCAGTAGTATGCTTTGGGAAATGATTGTCAGTAATGTTACGTGTATGAAAGTTGAGTATATTAGGCTCAAACATGCAAAATGGGTGTGGTCCTTCAAATCTGCTTAACTTTTAATCAGTTTGATTATTGTTCCAATAAATCCTGTCTGGAGCTCATGATGGAAAATGCCACATTCCCTGAAGTTTAACATTTTATGAACATTAAAAAAAAAAAAAGTTTATGAACACAAAACACACACACAAAGCACCCCTCCCCACACACACACACACACACACACACAGTGCACCAGCTTGTCCAGAATTCATGTTTATCACGTATGTATGTCTTATTCTAATACAAAGTGTTCAGACGCTCATTCTAATTGGCTGATGGAGACCTAAATCCTGCCTGGGAATGTCAGGATTTCAGAAACAGAAGAGCCGTGTGAGTCAGAGTGAGTTTTCATGTATCATGCTGCTGTCACGCCTCCTACAGGCCAAATGAAGTATTACAGGATCATAAACACACCTGTACAATGAAATGTGCTGTAAGAAACCCGACTTCTGAAAATGTTTCAGATGCTGTTTCAGCTCTTTGATGATTCACATTCAAGCTGTTCTTGCTGTATTGGACTACTTTATATTTAAAGGAGCATATCGGTGGTTTTTGCACGTTTGAGCCCAATAATATAACTCCCACACATGTTAAATTACTGCCAACCATTTTCCAAGCATACCAGTAGAGTGGTAAAGATTAGAATTGTTTTTCCAACCTTCAAGACTGCTATTGGTTTCAGGTCATTCCAGTACAACATAAAAATCAACTCATAGAGACTTAAAAAGTGCTGAGATAAATAATCCATCACAGAGAACAAAATGTCTATTACATTTTTTTTTTAAACTTTGTCATTCTTATTTATTGTCTAAGTTACTCCATTTAACCAATTCAACATGAAGCTACATGGAAGAAAATGTATGTCTCTGAGAGGAAATGTAGTACCAGGAGAAAACGGCTTTTACTGAGAATGTCTTCTACATGTCTTCTACAGTCAGACGTTGATGTTATCAGGTGAAACATTGAATTTTTGGTGTGTATCACCTGAACATTTGATTTTAAAAGATTAGGGAATTTAGGAATTAGGAAAACTAAAATATGGTTTTATACTTTGGAAAATGGTTGCCAGTAATGTAACGTTTATGCAGGTTGTATTTATTGGGCTCAAACGTGTATAACCACCAGTATAGTCCTTTCAGGGTGTTTCGAATATTGTGTTCACATCATTGAATTACATGGAGCAACCAAAATAATAGAAACATATCACAGTATAAACAACAACAGACTCAAAGAGCTGAATCAACACAACTAAACTTTATTACTTCCATAATGTTAATATTTACAATGAACAGCTGCTTCTGTTGAGAGTGAGTGTGTGTGTGTGTTTGTGTGTGTGTGAATATATGCATCTATGTAGAGTTTTTTTTTTAATAAATACAGAGAGGATTTGTAGGAAAATGATAATAGGAAAACACTTTGACAAGATGTGTTTGGGAGAAACCATGAACAGCTTTATAAATGTCCACATTATGGAGTAACGTGCATCAAAAAAAACACCAAAAAACACCAAGATACCACCAAAAAAACACCAAGATTCCACCAAAAAACACCAAGATACCACCAAAAATTAACAAGAAATCAAATCACCAAAAAAAACAAAACAAAAAACAAGAAACCACCACTAAAAAAAATAACCAAAAAAAAAATCTCACCAAAACATCACCAAAAAACACCAAACAAGACACCACCAAAAAAAAAAAACCTCACCAAACCCCAAAACACCACCAAAAAACCTCCAAAAACCACTACCACCACCAAAACAAAAAAAAACAACAAAAAACCTCCAAAAATACCTCCACCAAAAAACACCAAAAATGAACAAGAAACCACCAAAAAAAACCCCACCAAAAATCACCCAAAAACACCAAGACACCATTAAAAAAAACACCAAAACACCACAAAAAGACACCAAGAAACCACCAAACACCACCACCATCACCAAAAAAAAAAAACCCNAAAAAAAAAAAAAAAAAAAAACACCAAATAACACTTTGTTACATTCTGTTTAATCCTGCAAACAGAAGAATGATTCAAACATAAATTACTAAAAAAAATAAATAAACTACTACCACAAACCGTTGTTGCTTGTCTGCAGGATGAAACATCGATCATTTAAAAACAGTAAGAACAGAACATATGTGCAGTTTGGTTCTTTCTTTGATGTGTTTCTTTCATAGCAGTTTGTAATAAATGTCACATAATATGTGAACATGATGTCACTGTGTAAATCCAGTGTAGGTACTGCAAATAGGAAGCAGCTCTGTGATGAATCGTGTCACATGTTGCACAGAGACTTTGTGTCACATGTCTACATTACAGATTGGTGCAGAGATGTACACGTCACGCTTCATGTTACACATAACACACAGACACACACAATTACATCAAATGCTTTACAATACTCACGATAGCTGTGGGCAGACCAGCATCCACTTTATCCTGGGGAACAAACACACAAACACACACAGATACACACATACACACAAAGACATGTCATCAGTTCTACTAATTAATTTTACTTTCAACACAATTTATGAGTTTGTCTAATGACAAATATAAAATCTGTTCTGTGTGTGTGTGTGTGTGTGTGTGTATACAATCCCCTCCTGATTTCTTCTCTTTTTGTGTATATCTCATACTAAATTGTTTCAGATCTTCAAATAAAACTTAATATAAAACAAAAATTTAAATAATAATTTTATTTATTGAAGTAACAAAAATTTCTCCAACATCAGCTGGGACTGTGTGAAAAAGTATTTGCTCCCTAAGTTACTAAATCCTCTGATCTATCAAAATTCATTGATAATTGGGTTCAGCTGGACTCGATGCACCCAGCCCTGCAGCCGTGTTCAACCTAAACATCACTTAAATAGAACTTTTTCAGCCATGTGAAGAAGCTAAAAGGTCTCAGCCAGCAGCAACGACGCCTCCATCAAAGGAAACTCCAGAAGAGGCGATGAAGAAGGTGATTAAATATATCAG